>CALYMY010000195.1:37500-67197 GCA_944548615.1 Micropterix aruncella | reverse complement strand
ATATTTGATAGTTTTGTGTATATATTCTTTTTAGAATTGATCAATAAGATGATTATAAAGTAAATAATTATAAAAGCCACTTACATCGTGACGAAGGATTCCCTTGATCGGATTCGGGAATGCTTTAGGTGTTAACGAGAATGATGAATGCCTCTCACTTGCGGAAAGAGGAGTAGGTTTAAGTTGGGCCCATTTTTCAACTAGTAAACGCTCACCCTTCATCCAATTATCTCAAAAATTAAGCTACAATCCTTCTTTATACGTAAACTCACTCAATTTCCTATTATTTCAGGGGAAATAACAAGACAAGACGAGCTACTTGACAGATGGAAGAATTTAAAATTTCGAATTTCGTTTTTTTATTTTCTAAAGGTGCGATATAAAGAAGCTGCGATCAATATTCAGCTGAAAACTTAAAACTAAAAGCGTGACATGCCCTCATATCAATGAAAGGAAGCAGTCAGCTCTTTCCTATTAGTTGGAAAGATTACCTTTAACCTAAATGGATTATTTACAATGAACGAAACATAAAATATGTAAAAATTCAATATTTTGAAATATTTGATAGTTTTGTGTATATATTCTTTTTAGAATTGATCAATAAGATGATTATAAAGTAAATAATTATAAAAGCCACTTACATCGTGACGAAGGATTCCCTTGATCGGATTCGGGAATGCTTTAGGTGTTAACGAGAATGATGAATGCCTCTCACTTGCGGAAAGAGGAGTAGGTTTAAGTTGGGCCCATTTTTCAACTAGTAAACGCTCACCCTTCATCCAATTATCTCAAAAATTAAGCTACAATCCTTCTTTATACGTAAACTCACTCAATTTCCTATTATTTCAGGGGAAATAACAAGACAAGACGAGCTACTTGACAGATGGAAGAATTTAAAATTTCGAATTTCGTTTTTTTATTTTCTAAAGGTGCGATATAAAGAAGCTGCGATCAATATTCAGCTGAAAACTTAAAACTAAAAGCGTGACATGCCCTCATATCAATGAAAGGAAGCAGTCAGCTCTTTCCTATTAGTTGGAAAGATTACCTTTAACCTAAATGGATTATTTACAATGAACGAAACATAAAATATGTAAAAATTCAATATTTTGAAATATTTGATAGTTTTGTGTATATATTCTTTTTAGAATTGATCAATAAGATGATTATAAAGTAAATAATTATAAAAGCCACTTACATCGTGACGAAGGATTCCCTTGATCGGATTCGGGAATGCTTTAGGTGTTAACGAGAATGATGAATGCCTCTCACTTGCGGAAAGAGGAGTAGGTTTAAGTTGGGCCCATTTTTCAACTAGTAAACGCTCACCCTTCATCCAATTATCTCAAAAATTAAGCTACAATCCTTCTTTATACGTAAACTCACTCAATTTCCTATTATTTCAGGGGAAATAACAAGACAAGACGAGCTACTTGACAGATGGAAGAATTTAAAATTTCGAATTTCGTTTTTTTATTTTCTAAAGGTGCGATATAAAGAAGCTGCGATCAATATTCAGCTGAAAACTTAAAACTAAAAGCGTGACATGCCCTCATATCAATGAAAGGAAGCAGTCAGCTCTTTCCTATTAGTTGGAAAGATTACCTTTAACCTAAATGGATTATTTACAATGAACGAAACATAAAATATGTAAAAATTCAATATTTTGAAATATTTGATAGTTTTGTGTATATATTCTTTTTAGAATTGATCAATAAGATGATTATAAAGTAAATAATTATAAAAGCCACTTACATCGTGACGAAGGATTCCCTTGATCGGATTCGGGAATGCTTTAGGTGTTAACGAGAATGATGAATGCCTCTCACTTGCGGAAAGAGGAGTAGGTTTAAGTTGGGCCCATTTTTCAACTAGTAAACGCTCACCCTTCATCCAATTATCTCAAAAATTAAGCTACAATCCTTCTTTATACGTAAACTCACTCAATTTCCTATTATTTCAGGGGAAATAACAAGACAAGACGAGCTACTTGACAGATGGAAGAATTTAAAATTTCGAATTTCGTTTTTTTATTTTCTAAAGGTGCGATATAAAGAAGCTGCGATCAATATTCAGCTGAAAACTTAAAACTAAAAGCGTGACATGCCCTCATATCAATGAAAGGAAGCAGTCAGCTCTTTCCTATTAGTTGGAAAGATTACCTTTAACCTAAATGGATTATTTACAATGAACGAAACATAAAATATGTAAAAATTCAATATTTTGAAATATTTGATAGTTTTGTGTATATATTCTTTTTAGAATTGATCAATAAGATGATTATAAAGTAAATAATTATAAAAGCCACTTACATCGTGACGAAGGATTCCCTTGATCGGATTCGGGAATGCTTTAGGTGTTAACGAGAATGATGAATGCCTCTCACTTGCGGAAAGAGGAGTAGGTTTAAGTTGGGCCCATTTTTCAACTAGTAAACGCTCACCCTTCATCCAATTATCTCAAAAATTAAGCTACAATCCTTCTTTATACGTAAACTCACTCAATTTCCTATTATTTCAGGGGAAATAACAAGACAAGACGAGCTACTTGACAGATGGAAGAATTTAAAATTTCGAATTTCGTTTTTTTATTTTCTAAAGGTGCGATATAAAGAAGCTGCGATCAATATTCAGCTGAAAACTTAAAACTAAAAGCGTGACATGCCCTCATATCAATGAAAGGAAGCAGTCAGCTCTTTCCTATTAGTTGGAAAGATTACCTTTAACCTAAATGGATTATTTACAATGAACGAAACATAAAATATGTAAAAATTCAATATTTTGAAATATTTGATAGTTTTGTGTATATATTCTTTTAGAATTGATCAATAAGATGATTATAAAGTAAATAATTATAAAAGCCACTTACATCGTGACGAAGGATTCCCTTGATCGGATTCGGGAATGCTTTAGGTGTTAACGAGAATGATGAATGCCTCTCACTTGCGGAAAGAGGAGTAGGTTTAAGTTGGGCCCATTTTTCAACTAGTAAACGCTCACCCTTCATCCAATTATCTCAAAAATTAAGCTACAATCCTTCTTTATACGTAAACTCACTCAATTTCCTATTATTTCAGGGGAAATAACAAGACAAGACGAGCTACTTGACAGATGGAAGAATTTAAAATTTCGAATTTCGTTTTTTTATTTTCTAAAGGTGCGATATAAAGAAGCTGCGATCAATATTCAGCTGAAAACTTAAAACTAAAAGCGTGACATGCCCTCATATCAATGAAAGGAAGCAGTCAGCTCTTTCCTATTAGTTGGAAAGATTACCTTTAACCTAAATGGATTATTTACAATGAACGAAACATAAAATATGTAAAAATTCAATATTTTGAAATATTTGATAGTTTTGTGTATATATTCTTTTTAGAATTGATCAATAAGATGATTATAAAGTAAATAATTATAAAAGCCACTTACATCGTGACGAAGGATTCCCTTGATCGGATTCGGGAATGCTTTAGGTGTTAACGAGAATGATGAATGCCTCTCACTTGCGGAAAGAGGAGTAGGTTTAAGTTGGGCCCATTTTTCAACTAGTAAACGCTCACCCTTCATCCAATTATCTCAAAAATTAAGCTACAATCCTTCTTTATACGTAAACTCACTCAATTTCCTATTATTTCAGGGGAAATAACAAGACAAGACGAGCTACTTGACAGATGGAAGAATTTAAAATTTCGAATTTCGTTTTTTTATTTTCTAAAGGTGCGATATAAAGAAGCTGCGATCAATATTCAGCTGAAAACTTAAAACTAAAAGCGTGACATGCCCTCATATCAATGAAAGGAAGCAGTCAGCTCTTTCCTATTAGTTGGAAAGATTACCTTTAACCTAAATGGATTATTTACAATGAACGAAACATAAAATATGTAAAAATTCAATATTTTGAAATATTTGATAGTTTTGTGTATATATTCTTTTTAGAATTGATCAATAAGATGATTATAAAGTAAATAATTATAAAAGCCACTTACATCGTGACGAAGGATTCCCTTGATCGGATTCGGGAATGCTTTAGGTGTTAACGAGAATGATGAATGCCTCTCACTTGCGGAAAGAGGAGTAGGTTTAAGTTGGGCCCATTTTTCAACTAGTAAACGCTCACCCTTCATCCAATTATCTCAAAAATTAAGCTACAATCCTTCTTTATACGTAAACTCACTCAATTTCCTATTATTTCAGGGGAAATAACAAGACAAGACGAGCTACTTGACAGATGGAAGAATTTAAAATTTCGAATTTCGTTTTTTTATTTTCTAAAGGTGCGATATAAAGAAGCTGCGATCAATATTCAGCTGAAAACTTAAAACTAAAAGCGTGACATGCCCTCATATCAATGAAAGGAAGCAGTCAGCTCTTTCCTATTAGTTGGAAAGATTACCTTTAACCTAAATGGATTATTTACAATGAACGAAACATAAAATATGTAAAAATTCAATATTTTGAAATATTTGATAGTTTTGTGTATATATTCTTTTTAGAATTGATCAATAAGATGATTATAAAGTAAATAATTATAAAAGCCACTTACATCGTGACGAAGGATTCCCTTGATCGGATTCGGGAATGCTTTAGGTGTTAACGAGAATGATGAATGCCTCTCACTTGCGGAAAGAGGAGTAGGTTTAAGTTGGGCCCATTTTTCAACTAGTAAACGCTCACCCTTCATCCAATTATCTCAAAAATTAAGCTACAATCCTTCTTTATACGTAAACTCACTCAATTTCCTATTATTTCAGGGGAAATAACAAGACAAGACGAGCTACTTGACAGATGGAAGAATTTAAAATTTCGAATTTCGTTTTTTTATTTTCTAAAGGTGCGATATAAAGAAGCTGCGATCAATATTCAGCTGAAAACTTAAAACTAAAAGCGTGACATGCCCTCATATCAATGAAAGGAAGCAGTCAGCTCTTTCCTATTAGTTGGAAAGATTACCTTTAACCTAAATGGATTATTTACAATGAACGAAACATAAAATATGTAAAAATTCAATATTTTGAAATATTTGATAGTTTTGTGTATATATTCTTTTTAGAATTGATCAATAAGATGATTATAAAGTAAATAATTATAAAAGCCACTTACATCGTGACGAAGGATTCCCTTGATCGGATTCGGGAATGCTTTAGGTGTTAACGAGAATGATGAATGCCTCTCACTTGCGGAAAGAGGAGTAGGTTTAAGTTGGGCCCATTTTTCAACTAGTAAACGCTCACCCTTCATCCAATTATCTCAAAAATTAAGCTACAATCCTTCTTTATACGTAAACTCACTCAATTTCCTATTATTTCAGGGGAAATAACAAGACAAGACGAGCTACTTGACAGATGGAAGAATTTAAAATTTCGAATTTCGTTTTTTTATTTTCTAAAGGTGCGATATAAAGAAGCTGCGATCAATATTCAGCTGAAAACTTAAAACTAAAAGCGTGACATGCCCTCATATCAATGAAAGGAAGCAGTCAGCTCTTTCCTATTAGTTGGAAAGATTACCTTTAACCTAAATGGATTATTTACAATGAACGAAACATAAAATATGTAAAAATTCAATATTTTGAAATATTTGATAGTTTTGTGTATATATTCTTTTTAGAATTGATCAATAAGATGATTATAAAGTAAATAATTATAAAAGCCACTTACATCGTGACGAAGGATTCCCTTGATCGGATTCGGGAATGCTTTAGGTGTTAACGAGAATGATGAATGCCTCTCACTTGCGGAAAGAGGAGTAGGTTTAAGTTGGGCCCATTTTTCAACTAGTAAACGCTCACCCTTCATCCAATTATCTCAAAAATTAAGCTACAATCCTTCTTTATACGTAAACTCACTCAATTTCCTATTATTTCAGGGGAAATAACAAGACAAGACGAGCTACTTGACAGATGGAAGAATTTAAAATTTCGAATTTCGTTTTTTTATTTTCTAAAGGTGCGATATAAAGAAGCTGCGATCAATATTCAGCTGAAAACTTAAAACTAAAAGCGTGACATGCCCTCATATCAATGAAAGGAAGCAGTCAGCTCTTTCCTATTAGTTGGAAAGATTACCTTTAACCTAAATGGATTATTTACAATGAACGAAACATAAAATATGTAAAAATTCAATATTTTGAAATATTTGATAGTTTTGTGTATATATTCTTTTTAGAATTGATCAATAAGATGATTATAAAGTAAATAATTATAAAAGCCACTTACATCGTGACGAAGGATTCCCTTGATCGGATTCGGGAATGCTTTAGGTGTTAACGAGAATGATGAATGCCTCTCACTTGCGGAAAGAGGAGTAGGTTTAAGTTGGGCCCATTTTTCAACTAGTAAACGCTCACCCTTCATCCAATTATCTCAAAAATTAAGCTACAATCCTTCTTTATACGTAAACTCACTCAATTTCCTATTATTTCAGGGGAAATAACAAGACAAGACGAGCTACTTGACAGATGGAAGAATTTAAAATTTCGAATTTCGTTTTTTTATTTTCTAAAGGTGCGATATAAAGAAGCTGCGATCAATATTCAGCTGAAAACTTAAAACTAAAAGCGTGACATGCCCTCATATCAATGAAAGGAAGCAGTCAGCTCTTTCCTATTAGTTGGAAAGATTACCTTTAACCTAAATGGATTATTTACAATGAACGAAACATAAAATATGTAAAAATTCAATATTTTGAAATATTTGATAGTTTTGTGTATATATTCTTTTTAGAATTGATCAATAAGATGATTATAAAGTAAATAATTATAAAAGCCACTTACATCGTGACGAAGGATTCCCTTGATCGGATTCGGGAATGCTTTAGGTGTTAACGAGAATGATGAATGCCTCTCACTTGCGGAAAGAGGAGTAGGTTTAAGTTGGGCCCATTTTTCAACTAGTAAACGCTCACCCTTCATCCAATTATCTCAAAAATTAAGCTACAATCCTTCTTTATACGTAAACTCACTCAATTTCCTATTATTTCAGGGGAAATAACAAGACAAGACGAGCTACTTGACAGATGGAAGAATTTAAAATTTCGAATTTCGTTTTTTTATTTTCTAAAGGTGCGATATAAAGAAGCTGCGATCAATATTCAGCTGAAAACTTAAAACTAAAAGCGTGACATGCCCTCATATCAATGAAAGGAAGCAGTCAGCTCTTTCCTATTAGTTGGAAAGATTACCTTTAACCTAAATGGATTATTTACAATGAACGAAACATAAAATATGTAAAAATTCAATATTTTGAAATATTTGATAGTTTTGTGTATATATTCTTTTTAGAATTGATCAATAAGATGATTATAAAGTAAATAATTATAAAAGCCACTTACATCGTGACGAAGGATTCCCTTGATCGGATTCGGGAATGCTTTAGGTGTTAACGAGAATGATGAATGCCTCTCACTTGCGGAAAGAGGAGTAGGTTTAAGTTGGGCCCATTTTTCAACTAGTAAACGCTCACCCTTCATCCAATTATCTCAAAAATTAAGCTACAATCCTTCTTTATACGTAAACTCACTCAATTTCCTATTATTTCAGGGGAAATAACAAGACAAGACGAGCTACTTGACAGATGGAAGAATTTAAAATTTCGAATTTCGTTTTTTTATTTTCTAAAGGTGCGATATAAAGAAGCTGCGATCAATATTCAGCTGAAAACTTAAAACTAAAAGCGTGACATGCCCTCATATCAATGAAAGGAAGCAGTCAGCTCTTTCCTATTAGTTGGAAAGATTACCTTTAACCTAAATGGATTATTTACAATGAACGAAACATAAAATATGTAAAAATTCAATATTTTGAAATATTTGATAGTTTTGTGTATATATTCTTTTTAGAATTGATCAATAAGATGATTATAAAGTAAATAATTATAAAAGCCACTTACATCGTGACGAAGGATTCCCTTGATCGGATTCGGGAATGCTTTAGGTGTTAACGAGAATGATGAATGCCTCTCACTTGCGGAAAGAGGAGTAGGTTTAAGTTGGGCCCATTTTTCAACTAGTAAACGCTCACCCTTCATCCAATTATCTCAAAAATTAAGCTACAATCCTTCTTTATACGTAAACTCACTCAATTTCCTATTATTTCAGGGGAAATAACAAGACAAGACGAGCTACTTGACAGATGGAAGAATTTAAAATTTCGAATTTCGTTTTTTTATTTTCTAAAGGTGCGATATAAAGAAGCTGCGATCAATATTCAGCTGAAAACTTAAAACTAAAAGCGTGACATGCCCTCATATCAATGAGGGCATATATATATATATATATATATATATATATATATATATATATATATATATATATATATATATATATATATATATATATATATATATATATATATATATATATATATATATATATATATATATATATATATATATATATATATATATATATATATATAAATTCTTCCATCTGTCAAGTAGCTCGTCTTGTCTTGTTATTTCCCCTGAAATAATAGGAAATTGAGTGAGTTTACGTATAAAGAAGGATTGTAGCTTAATTTTTGAGATAATTGGATGAAGGGTGAGCGTTTACTAGTTGAAAAATGGGCCCAACTTAAACCTACTCCTCTTTCCGCAAGTGAGAGGCATTCATCATTCTCGTTAACACCTAAAGCATTCCCGAATCCGATCAAGGGAATCCTTCGTCACGATGTAAGTGGCTTTTATAATTATTTACTTTATAATCATCTTATTGATCAATTCTAAAAAGAATATATACACAAAACTATCAAATATTTCAAAATATTGAATTTTTACATATTTTATGTTTCGTTCATTGTAAATAATCCATTTAGGTTAAAGGTAATCTTTCCAACTAATAGGAAAGAGCTGACTGCTTCCTTTCATTGATATGAGGGCATGTCACGCTTTTAGTTTTAAGTTTTCAGCTGAATATTGATCGCAGCTTCTTTATATCGCACCTTTAGAAAATAAAAAAACGAAATTCGAAATTTTAAATTCTTCCATCTGTCAAGTAGCTCGTCTTGTCTTGTTATTTCCCCTGAAATAATAGGAAATTGAGTGAGTTTACGTATAAAGAAGGATTGTAGCTTAATTTTTGAGATAATTGGATGAAGGGTGAGCGTTTACTAGTTGAAAAATGGGCCCAACTTAAACCTACTCCTCTTTCCGCAAGTGAGAGGCATTCATCATTCTCGTTAACACCTAAAGCATTCCCGAATCCGATCAAGGGAATCCTTCGTCACGATGTAAGTGGATTTTATAATTATTTACTTTATAATCATCTTATTGATATATATATATATATATATATATATATATATATATATATATATATATATATATATATATATATATATATATATATATATATATATATATATATATATATATATATATATATATATATATATATATATATATACATATTATTATTAAACTCTTTGTGGGCACAGGATGTGCCACACCAAAATAAACTAACACCTATAAGGACGCTAAGGTTTAAAAAGGAGGAGAATGGGAAGAGAAATGGAATTTATTTGGAATATTTCAAATGTTCTCTAAGTCTGTTTTTAAAACTTTTTATGCTTGGCGTTCTCTTTTTTGCTTGGTTTTTGCATTACTTGGTTCTCACATTTTTGTAACGATCACTAATCATGCTCAATAGTGGAATATATACATTAAACAGGAGTCAGAGTTGCACAAGAGTAACAATAAGATGATCTACTCTATCGAAAGTTTAGTTTATATACACCCAGGGCCGGCTCTAGGGTTTTTGGAGTCCTAGGCGAAAACAAATTCGGAGCCCTTATTAAAGTTCCTTCGGAGGGGTCTGCCTGATATGAACCTATGATATGGAAAGGAACTTCGAAAAAACGTTTTTGTTAATAATTGTTATAACAAAGAATTTGATTTTATAACCTTTGATTAATGACCGGGATATGTAAATGAAACGAATGTCAAGTTTACATAAAATACATATAATTTAATATCCACAAACCTCAATGTATTATGTTATTTATTTATTTATTTAGGAATTAATTACTATAAAACATTGATTAGCTTACAAAAATAACAGGAACCGAATGGCAAAACCTTAACCTTTTGCTTATTTGTTTCTGTCACCCAACTGGGACTAGCCCGTTCTAGGGTGGAAAGGACTCCAATATTACAATCAAGTTTGCTTGATTGCTTGGTTGCCTACAAATGTACAAGTTTTAGTAAAAAGCTAATGACACTAAATTGCCCTAAAATGTGGTCTTCAGAATTAAATAAAAACATAATAATATTAAAAAAATATTTAAAAAATATAATAAATCAAATGCAATTCCATTATTAAATCGGCAATAAATATAATATAAAATTCGATTAAATAATATAAATAAAGTTATATGTGGGAAAAGAAAGAAACAGTCATTAATATTTAATATTATGTTAAGTAATATAGGATTTAATATAAAAATACCTAGTCTAAAAGTATAATTCATTGTCAAAGTCAAATATTTTTTGGTAGTTAGTTCAATGTTAAAAAATACTTAACATATAAGTTTAAAAATATGTTAATAATTTATGCACCTAAGTTTTATTATACTATTATTTTCTAACATTTGATGTATGGTTAGTCTGTCATGATTCGATAACCATTTCTTTAATTTATTTTTGAATTCCCTAAATGTCAAATTCATTTTTATTTCCATATTGATCAGATTGTAAAATCTCGGCGCAATGAAAGAGTAATGTCTTTGACCAAATGATGTTTTCCTTCTGGGTATTATTAAGCTATTTTCTACAACTTGTCTCGTTGGTCACCGGTTCTGAATTATTCCTAAATTTGAGTTATTGTCCAAAAATAGCCTTAAGAGGGAAGTTTTTAGAAAAAGTTGCCTACAGTCAAGAACTTCAGCTTCCTTATAAAGTTCATTAGTGGGATGGCGATATGGTCTACGTAGAATAATTTTTAATATAAATTTCTGCGCAACTTTCAATGGCTCTAGCAGGGTTTTCCCACATCCACCCCATCCAATTATGCCGTAAGTAATAAGCGATTCACATAAAGCATAATAAACAGTTTTTAGTGTTTTGGAATCCAGAATATTCCTCAGTTCTTTGAAAACATATCCAAGGATTCGCACCTTCGTAGCCACGTTATGTATATGAGAATCCCAACGGAGAAAGCAATCTAGAGTGATGCCTAGATATTTCCAAGATATTTCCCTTTGTAGAGGCTGACAGTTAGAAGACTCCACGGAGCAGCTAACCAGGAAGACTCTATGCTATCGCATTCGTGTATTACAATAGTTTTATTAGTAGTGGGTTGACCTCTGGTTGTTATACTAAATGGCATGTATTTGGTTTTGCCAACATTAAGCGTCAACATAAAGTTTCCTAGCCAATTATTAACAATTTCCATGCCCTCGTTTGCTTTCTCAAATGTGTAATCCCAGTTTGAACCCTTGAATAGTTTAACAGTGTCATCGGCATATGTGATGATTTTACCTACTGGTAACTGACAAAGGTCATTTATGTAGACGAGGAATAAAATGGGTCCCAGAACGCTACCCTGTGGCACACCATACGTGAGATGCTGGCTTTTACTCTGGAGGCCCTGGATGGTGACACTTTGTACCCTGTTGGATAGGTAACTATCAAACTATTTAAGACTTGTATAGTTAATTCCTACACTGCTCAGTTTGCATAATAATATATTAATTGAAATTGAATTGAAAAAGTAGTTCTTACAATGGCTTTGCATTTTGCCTTTTGTTTTGACAGCTTATAGAATAATAATTAGAAATTTAAACTATTATTATAAAAGCTTCATAACACATGTACATTCATAGCTTCATAGCATATGTACAGTTCTCTTAATAACAAAGAAACTCACAGTTAGATTACATATAGTTTTTCTGTTTTTATAACACTTAAAAAAATACACAAAGAGTACTTCATATTTTTTTATATTGGATTATTGTTTTCTTAACTACGGTCCGAAAGTCACTATATAATACTGATTAACAGTATTTATACTCCTAAAGTTCCAATGATACTTTCTTGCTTTCTGCTTAGAAAATTCTTGTATGAGAGCTTCTGAGTTTAACTGCCATGTCTTGCTATCTCCCATTCAATAGAAAATGTCGCTAAATCTAGTGTTTATGTATTTAAGTCCCCAATATAAAAGAAAAAACCTCAATTTTGCGCCCCCCAAAATTGCGTCCTAGGCGGAGGCCTAGGTTGCCTATATGGACGAGCCGGTCCTGTGTACACCTAACAAGGTAAATCGAAAGTTGGATATCATAAGACTGGATTTAGTATGTTCAAAAATTTCTCTACCATTCTTACCGTCCGATTCGATCTACAATAAACCAAGCCTTGTGTGTGTAAGAGCCAGGTGTGATGCTCTTAAATCATGTATTCCAACACGATACATCCTCTCCGCCGGTGATTGTCCATTTGCGCCCATTTTCGTTATCTCATCGGGGTCATCACACCTTGAGTCGTCCGCCGGTTTTATTGCGATCGTACATATCCGACCGGTCACTTGCCAGTTTGTCGCCTTTATAGTAGTTTATAGAAAAAGCAGTTTCGGGTAATGTTTCCCGCCTTTGGCCGATGCTCTTTATTATCTCCTCCGCGAATTATGCAAATGGGATCATTTGAAGCGGATCCACTTTTCGGTTTCGTAAACGCACGGCACGAAGCTCGCATTACGCTGCGACATTGTACCTTCTGTCGCCTCCGATCATTGTGTAACCACTAAAAATGGCGTCCATTTATGGCATTGATACTGTTCTATAAAAATCGTATTTGAGGTGAGAACTTTAAGAAGAACATGACTGATTTGTCAGCAATGAAGCACATTTACACATAACATTATGTCTGATTGCGTCAGATCTTCAAATCTACCCTTTTGCGCTCCCTTTATTGCGAAATTTCACAATGGGCGTTTTATTGTCATATGACAATTTCTTACAACCAACCCTACTATGACGTGATTATATGTATGTATGAGTGTAACATGTGTGTACGTGTGTGTCTTGTTATTGCATTCGATCGACAGAATTGTAAATGCAATTCCGTTAATTAGATCCCAACGGAAAATGGTGACCCAGCCGGGAATCGAACCCGGGAACCTTACAACGTAAGATCAGGCTACCTAACCACTATTCCACCGGGCCGGTCTCTGGTCAGCCTTCTGACACTCTCTGCTGAGTGACGGCCTCTTCCAAAATTACGAAGATAATGGTTAATAATTCCGCCACTAATAATTATTAATAGATTATGAAGAAAGCAATTAATGTAGAAAATACTAGGAATTGTTCATAGTCATATTACTTACACAGAACCTACGACCATTTCTATGCGCATACTTTGATTTTCGAGTGTTGTAAGTTTGTCCAAGCGCATTTAAAATTTTGATATGTATTTTGCCACCGGTGTCACAAAATTTTATATTTACGACTATTTCATAAATACATAATCGCATGGCCCTTTCTTATTTACGATTTCACCAAAACCCAACTGTCTCGTCTGGATGCACTGGTGACAGCTAGTTTAAAATCCTGGCTGTCCTTAGCCAAACCAGCTGACCCCTCGACTCTCTTCAGGTCCAAACACAATTTTGGGCTAGCTTTAAAACTGCCCTCTCTGCTGTACGCCAACTCCAGAATAACCGAAAATTCGATTCTAAGAAATTCGAAGGATCCGGCAATATCGAAGCACGTAGTAAGTGGCCCTAATGAGTCAAATGATCTACAAGCCCGAGTAGACTTCCACAAAAAGTTCCTTGCTGGAATCAGCCAGAATGGCACTGGTCTGGGGTATGGCAGTAAACCATGAGCGATGTGGACTTGAAGAAGTCTCTCTTGCGGGGAGATTACGACAGCAATAGTATGGCTCACGCTATTGGCCTTCAATGCCAGAATGATTGGACAACAATTGGAGACTTTTGCATTCCTCCTCCAATGCACTGGAAAGTAATGTTGTATGACTGGACGCCAGAGATGCTGAAATTTTATTTCAATGCCTTTCACCATACATTTCCAGGCCCCAGTAACCTCGCTCGTTGGAGCTATGCCGAGGATAGTTCATGTCCCCTTTGTAGCAACACCCCTTGCACAGCTAGACATATTCTAGCTGGCTGCAAGGTGGCCTTGGATCAAGGACGGTACACTTATCGCCACGGCAAAGTCCTTGCTGTTATTCGCGAGCCTCTCAGTGGCTCGCGCCATCAAGGGTTCCACCGTATCCTCCAAACCTCCAATACAGTTTGTGCGGGTTGGCTCTAAAGGCAAAAAACATCTCACTGCAAAACCTTTCTCAATAATCGAGAAAGCTTCAGATTGGATTATGAAGGTCGATTAGGTCTCTAAGCAGTATAAATTCCCTGAAAGTCTCGGATGCACAGCCCTGCGTCCAGATATAACTCTTTACTCTCTATCTCGGAAGATGGTCCTTATAGTAGAAGTAACTGTTCCATGGGAATCAAATATCTTAAAAGACCACGAGTACAAATTAAATAAATACCATGATCTCACAAATCGTCACCCGGAACGGCTTCACTGTTCACCTTCACGCGGTGGAAGTAGGCGCTCGTGTCTTGCCAGGTAAATCTTTGTTTCGCCTTTTTAAAGATCTTGGTCTCTCCAGGAAAATAATCAACTCCTTTCTAGAAAAAAATATCTAAAACCGCGATTTCTGCATCTCAAATTCTATGGCTTCGAAGGGGGAGTGAATGGGTGGTAAGGTGAACGCTCACATGTGGCAAGACAGCTGTCCTAAACCTACCACAGCCGGTCGTTAGTCCGGAATCTCCCGTTCACCTCCCAGAAGTGTAATAATTATATATAATGGGCTCGATTTTTGGTCGGTGAATTCCATGGAAGCTCCGTTTGTATTTTATTTATCCCATAATAAATGCTGCTCCTATCACCATTCAATCATGTACAATTCAATTATACATTATGCAATAATTGTATTATATTTTTTTCTTGGTTTATTTATTGAGCGCGAAAGCATATTTGTTTATTTATTTTCCACACAACTTTCAGCGTTTCGTATGTCTTTCAGCCTTTAATGTTTAAATCTGTGCTTCCTGTGAGTTGCGTTGTGCCTTTTTTGTGATTTTTATTAAAAAAATATCACAAAAAATTCGTTATTTTTTTCTAACTCTCGTTTTTCTATCTATAGTTTCGGAGATAATTTTGTGCAAAGTGATATAACTGTCAGGATTTTGGCAAAAAAATCGTGGATATAGATATATGTCAAGTTGTAACCCCTTTAAGTAATTGATCCATACATTATTGTATTGTAATTGATCCATACAGCGCAAAAAAAAATATACAGTTTTTACCTAATAGGGTAAATTTCGAGGAAGGGGATAAATAAGCAACATTACTATAAATAAAATAAAAAACGAATTTACCGCGTGAATTTTGTAGCACCCGACGTATCGGCGACGAAAATATCTAATCAGTGAAAATTTGGATTGTACGACCTTATCGCTCTACAAAAGAACATAATATTTTGACTACAATAATTTTTGGCCCTTGTTAGAAGAAATAATTCACGAGCCCTGGTCTTATTATTTGGGATTCGGAAATAGATTTTGCCAACAGAATATGGACTATCTATTTTATATTTATAATATTGTAAACAAAATGTACATCATATTGGAGGTGTCTATTCTATATTATATGCGCGTAAACCTGTATCGGACCGCGCAGCACGAAATAAAAACATAATTCACTTTGTTTTCTATTAACGTCTCAGACATAAATTTCTAAATAAATAGCACATATAGAATAAATTATGTACACGATATTGTACCGATATCGAACGATGAACTTTTGTTCGTCACCATTTTCAATCACTGTTGCATGCTAATATCGCATTATTAGGTACATAACGTTGCGTGTAACCATTTTTAATCAAGAACGACGATGTACTATTTGGCAATAATTAATAGCGTCATTTGTGGTTTAGATTAGTTGGTTGACGGCGTACAAGAAAGAGAGGCATCTGATTCTTTACGCCTATCTCTTCTATTCGGTTATTTTTCTCTTCTTTAGCCTGAATATACATATATTTCTTTGATTGCTTAGTTAATTTAATTTGTAAAATGAGTTTTAAACACGCTCAGGCCAAAAATATTCAACCTTTTTAAAGGAAAGTCGATAAGAATACCGGTTAAGACCAGTGCTGGATTTAAACTTGATAAGGCCCTAAGCTATTTGAGCTGTTGCTTCAGTATATTTAAGTATATATGACAATTGCTCAATCAAACAGTTTTTTTTCGCCCCCCCCCCCCCCCCAAGAAAAAGGGGGCCGTAAGTAATAACTTGTATAGATTATGCGTAAGCCCTGTATTGGTCCAACTCTCTGGTTGGACTTTCAGTTGGATGGGCTATATTTTGTAGTCATGGGCGGGTATGCTTTCGAGAATAATATTAAAAATAATGCATTACTCGCCATTTTTTTAACCGATTTCAAAAAAAGGAAGAGGTCATCAATTCACTTGTATCTTTTTTTTATGTTTGTTACCTCAGAACGCTGTCATTTATAAACCGATTTGGAACATTCTTTTTTATTTGAAATGATATACTTACATATTGGTCCCATTTCTATCAAAATCCTGTTCTGATGATGTGATCCATGAGGAATTGAGGGAACTCCTCTAATATTATCATATGAAGTTAAAAATTCACATGTTGGTTCAATTCCGATGACAATGCATTCTTTATGGTAAGCATGACCTAATTCTACACCCTGATTTGGCTCCCGACGAGGGGACTCTTCAACGGTCAACAGCACAGACACGAAATTTTGTATACTAATTTAGCTATGATAGCCCGTTCTAAGTTTTGCCATGGCATGGCTACTTCATCCAGGGTTGGCTACCGACGCGAGGGGACTCCTCAACGGTCAACAGCACAGTCACAAAATTTTGTATACGCATTCAATTACGATAGCCGTAACGTTTTATATATCTTGCTTTCTTCATTAGAGAAGTTGCAGCTACATTAAGTTTTTTTCCATATTCGTCTGGTTTACTATCTAGACCGCCTTAAAAAAAGTAATATCTCTTTACCAGCGGTTCATACCGCTTAAATTTATAGCGTCATAAGTAGTCCGGTACACTAAATTCGATTTGCGAAATGCTATAATATATAACAGTATTGGCATCGTAAATTACAACTTACTAATAAGTTTTCATGATCGAAATTAAATATGCTTAAAAGCGCTTTAAGTTCAACAACCCCGATATTGGCGTCATTTTAATAGACATAATCGCGAGCATGAAAAATGTAAGTATTACACTGACCTTTAATTTAGTCCTTATTTCAATGAGAAAGCGAATCAAAGTCGATTTAATAATATGATTGTTTTTGTTTTTCGGTGTGACTATACGCTCCGCAGGCTACACCTTGTTTGGAACAAAGGATCTCAGTGTTGCAGATCTGGCAGCTCGCCCCGTGCTTCAGTTCTGTAAACTAACTCAAATTATTTCAATCGAAATTGGAAAGCTTTCTTTTGTTGGAAATTGCTGAATTATGAATTAATCTGCCGGATTTTGAGTGAAGTAGTAATAGCGTGAACAGCAGCTTACCTTTCGATCAAAATCGGTGCTCAGTGACGTCACATGAATTGCGCCCCTTATCGATACGGTAAATTACATAAATTGAATGTATCGGGGTTAGTGCGCTTTAAAAAACTTTATATTTCGATAGCTTCGATAGTTGTATTTAAATGTAATCAAAAGATCAATTACGCGTATTATATATTCTATACTAAAAGCTTTATTTTCGTTCAAAAGCTTTTCTTCCTCTTTTTCTATTAAACGTAGCCAATTTTGAATACTGTAATATTTCTGTTACTATTTAGGTGTATATTTAGGTATATTATATTTAACATTAGTTTCAATGTTTACAATAAACATTTCGTTTATGTGAGATTTCCGCGCCAGAGCAATTAAGGATTCGGTTCTTAGTTTCACATTATTTTATGGTTTGGTATTATATTACAGCTCATAAAACTCACATATGAAGATGATAAAATTAAATACTAAAATTAGTACTGACAAAAAAAATATAAAAAATCTAACCTAAACGAATTTTTGAATGTTGTTTTGTTTACGACCGAACATATACAGCGTGAGTTTTTAAATAGTAACATCCTTCAAGTGGGTGCGGTGCATCAGTATGACCAAAAAGTACAAAAAAAAAACTTTTTTTTGAAATGTTGAAAAATGTTATGATTTAAAAAATGGTATATATTGATTTGAGAGCGTTGCGCCATCTAACGGTAGGTAAAGTATTGCGATTATTGTTTATTCGCGATATTTTAACTATTGCTAGATGGCGCAGCGCGCTCAACGCTTGTCAAACTTTTATTAATAAGTCAAGTTTTCAAACTAACCAAATGAAAATGGACGGTTTTTTTTCCAAAAAAGGATTTTTTATGTTTTTTCCATTTTTTTAAATCAAAGTTGAGTATTCGCTCGTGCTGATTTACCCACTCTAACGATGTCATTACTTAAAATCTCACCCTGTATACAAACCTAGAGGTAAAGTCTAATCTCATTCGTATAGAAAAAATTAGTTATTTTTTTTCTGTATTATCGTAGTTATAGTCGACCTCAACAATATATAGGATTTATCAAAAATCCAAGGTCGCGTGCAATTTTTTAAATGTGCTAAGAAAAGTGGGGCTAAAATCATTCTCAAATTATGTCCTTATTACCTGAGATCTTCGCTTTAATTACTTTACCCAATGCTTTCGTTTCTACCATACAACAGTTAAACGCTTTCTAAATAAATATTGTTTAAGAGCTCAATTTAGAAACACCTATAAGCGGGGCCGTTTTATAGTGGCGACACGCGCGGTAATAAAAATGGGGCTTATGATTGATAATAATTCAGACCGAATAAAACTTGGACTTGTGTGTCTGGTATTATTGTGAGGCGTTTCGTAACGCGTCATGATTTGTCAACGGCCTCTTGAAAGCGACAAACAAAACGCAAATGCTCTTTGAGAATAGACTGTCCATCCGAGACGCAACATCAGTGCCGAGGCCGCTTACGGACAATCCAACTTTTTGGATTATATTACGATAAATTGGTGCCGCGTGGGAGGCCGTTCCGTAATTTGTGTCTTTTGGTACTCGGGCGAATTACTTGCCCACTCGATTCGATATCTAGATTGTTAATTGTTGCTATTTGATTTGGCTTTAAAGTAGCAATCAGTCATTATAACTTTTGATTCCATAAGGAAATAAATATGGTCACTAAGTCTGCTCCTCAAATCTTAGGAGTAATAAAAATAGTCATACAACAATATATATTATTTCGTCCTAAATTTAACATATATTACATAAATCTTAGCCAAAGTTATTACGACACATTAAAAGTAAGTGTCCATAACTGTATGCCCGAATCACCAAAGGTAACGTTCCAGTATTTCAAAGGCTAGTATCTAGGTGTCTATTAGGGCAAGATAGATCAAGGATACATCAAATGCTAGAAGTAATCAAATAACCTATATTTTTTTCATTTTACGTCTATTTTGTCTGATTATTTATTTTAATTTACTGAAAATTTGAATATTTTGGTGGCTATTTAATATTTACATGATTATTTTAATATTTTCATATCCACTTTAATATTTATACCTGTTTTATTATTTGTATGACTGTTTTAGTATTTTACAATGATTTTATTACATATGAATTTTATTAAAAAACATATTTTTCAATAGTATTATCATTTTCATTTACTCATTTTTTCTTGACAGCTTAATATTTTTCATGATTATTCTACTATTTTTTATCTATATTAACATTTCCATTTCAATTTCATATTTTGAATAATTTTATGTCTAATAATTAAATTACAATCTTTTTATTTTTTAAATTATTTTCAATTGTGGTTTTTAATCATCTCCTTTATTCTATGTACTTATGTAGGTACTATTTAGTTATCTTAAACTACAGTTTTATTGTTTTATTTGAGATATGCAATATAACAATGGAGATTTAAAAAAATGATTTGGTTTTTTTAAAAATTAATAATTTTATTATTAAATTTATTATCCGTGAAAACTCTTGCCCTAGAACAAGCCAAGGCTAAGTTAGGTAGCACAGGTCAATCTGACGCATTTTTGTGTTTTCCTTGTTTTTCTCACTATCGGTTAATATCTATTTTGGTTGGTCTCTATGATAGTATTATTGGTCAATTGGTATATGTAATTTTAGAATTAAAAAAATAAATACATAGAGACGTGATCAAAGAAGATATAGGTATACGTACTTTATGTGCGTGCGGCTGTCGCTGCTGACTTAAGCACAGATCGCAAGTGTCATTCGAATGTAGTGTCTGTGGCTGGAATAACTACATCGAACGTATCTTACGTTTGATGTATATAATTTTCATATGGATATAATTGGCCCTCTTCCTTCTTCAAACATTTACAAGTATTGATTGACAGCTGTCGACTAGTATACACCATCGTCCGAAGCATGTTTATACTGAGAGAAAAACATAGTGAGAAAAACAAGGAAAACACAAAAATGCGTCAGATTGACCTGTGCTACCTAACTTAGCCTTGGCTTGTTCTAGGGCAAGAGTTTTCACGGATAATAAATTTAATAATAAAATTATTAATTTAAAAAAAAAACAAATATTTTTTTTTAATCTCCATTGTTATATTGCATATCTCAAATAAAACAATAAAACTGTAGTTTAAGATAACTAAATAGTACATAAATAAAGGAGATGATTAAAAACCACAATTGAAAATAATTTAAAAAATAAAAAGATTGTAATTTAATTATTAGACATAAAATTATTCAAAATATGAAATTGAAATGGAAATGTTAATATAGATAAAAAATAGTAGAATAATCATGAAAAATATTAAGCTGTCAAGAAAAAATGAGACGCGTACTTAAGAATTCTGCGCCAGGCTTAGTGCTCAAGAAGGGTCTAGTCATCTTCAACACAAACTCTAGCTTTCCTATGCCTTCTCTGCTGCCTGTCGATACTGGCTATTTATATAACAGTGGATTATTTTATAGAATATAATCCTGTGGAATGATCTACTATGTAATATATTTAAAATTAAATGAATTCATTGACAGTTCGCATTTTACTAACCTAAAACCCCATAGCCACCTGTATAACCTAAGAAGTAAATATATTTAAAAAAAAACATGACTGCACTACAGAGAGTGAACTATTGTATTTATAATATAGACACAAAATACTCCGGGTCATATTACTTTAACAGGCTACCGGAAAGTTTAAAACAATTCAAGTGGAAAGCTTATTAAAAAAAATACCTAAAGAATTCTTATTAGACAAAAATTCTTTTTATTCAATCGTGGGGTTTGTTAGTTTTAAATGATTTTTAAATTTTTTGGCCATTTTTTTGAGAATTTTAAATAGCATTTTGAATTATTCGGACTTTTTCTGATTTTATATTTCTTTATTATTTTTATTGATTATTTTTATTTGTGGTTTTAGTCAGTACATTTTTGAGTATCGCCAGTATTAAAATGTTGCATATCATAAAAGCAATAATCAAGAACTTTGAACTGTATGTACCTATTGATCAATTTGGATAATGCAAAAAGGGACGAATAGACTAGTTTAAATGTACCTAGATATTAAGTTCCTACAATCTGTTAAGATTTTTTGGAAAAATAAATTGAAATTGAGTATGTAATATCATGCCTCTATACTATTGTGCACTAACGTCTAAATAACTATGTTTAAGTTTTTGAAGACAATACATGAATTGAATTGAATTGAATTGAATTTAATATAATTATTTTAATTACGGGATTTTAAATAAAATAATTGAGGTTTATGTACATATCCATATTAGATACATGTATATTTCTGGAATGTATTTAATCAGACCTTTTATTTGATACTAACCACGATATATTTATGATAATTTATTGACACTTGGACATTTATACACCTACTTACTTGATATTTGGAAAGTTAATGTACCTCGTGATACTCGGGATGACAGTACGATAAACTTCTAAACCTGTTCAAGCGTTTAGAAGTTATGGTGAAATAAAGAAACGGAAAACATACATAGATGAATCTTAAAAATATTACACTTCTTTTTTGTTGGGCAATGGTGTAAAAGCAAGGAAGTCTACATTTCTAGTGGTTTCGAAGCCGTGGTCAGAGACTCGGAGCAATTATTATTTATATTTATAACATAGAACAAACATTCAAAAATGTTGCAATAGCAAACGAACGCTCGGCTATACTAATTATAATACATATTACTCAAGTATATAACATTTTTATCCGAAATAGCCGACGCGCTTTACGATTGTAATTTATATCAATGTCTTTTGTGGTTGCGTCATTTACTTACTCGGCACTTACGTGAACTGTGAGTGTAAATGTGTGTGTGTGTGTGTGTGTAGATTTTTCAATCGCTATAATGGACAAACAACGCCAATTAAAATACAAGTGAGATCGGATTTTAATCAGGCATCGACTTGCCCATTACGGAACAGGTTTCGATTTTCGGTAAACTAAGAATTTTGTGACCATTCGTAGATAGACGAACTTCTCTCCAGAATCACACGACATTTCTCAATCTTTTAGTATTAGCTTTATTATATAATTAGCATCGCGGATTGAATGGAAAGTTTAGTGTGATAGTAGTGAAGTTTGCGTGTTAAACTCGAGATATCTCGCCTTCGTTATTAACTAACCCCTCCAACAAATATGTTTTTTTTGCGGAATCGCGACAAAGCAAACAATAGATAGATACATAGAAAGATATAAATTCTTTATTGCACATAAAAAACATTTAATAGGCGAAATTATTGCCTAAAGTACAAACTCTTACAGCCAACCTTCGTGAAAGTGTAAGAATTTAGGTGCCCCTAGAGTGAAAGAAACAATATAAACTTATACATTATTACAATTACATATTACAACAACAAATAACTAATTAACTAAAATTCTAATATTTAAAATAAATAATTAGGGGTTAGAGAATATTCGCAAGGATAGCAGCGGATGAAATGAGACGTGGGATTACTAGGAATTTAGGTTAGGAACGATAACAAAATAAAATCATACTTTTATTTGATCAGTGGTTACACCATATAATAGCAAGTAAATATATTAAATATAATTAAAAACACGATTGCCGTTACAGAAAGCGATTGTACTTATTTTTATTACGGTTTTTTTACAAAATATTTTTGGTTTATGTATTTATACATATTGATAGATGTAAATTTTTGGAATGTACTCCATCAGACCTTTCATTTGACACTAAACACGATATGTTTATGTTAATTTATTGACATTTGGACACTTAGGCAAGTATTTGATGGCATTTGAACAATTTAGGTACCCTTTGACACTCGGGATGTCATAACAATTCTACCAATATCACACATTTCTAAATTGGTTCTAGCGTTTAGAAGTTATGGTGGATTAAAAAATGAGAGTTTCATCATACCTACTGGATTTTGTCCGAGTACATTTGCGTAGTTTTATAAATTTACAAAATATTGTATTGGAATAAATTCGTTAGAACTAAAAACGGTTAATTAAAAATCGCTAATATTTTGTATAATAATAATAAAAATCGCTATCGCTTTGTATAATTTATTTTGTTAAATTAATATTCTAAATATTTCTCTTCGTTACTAGTCCTACCGGATCTACTCCTGACGGCCGCGAAGAGGAAGGACGAAAAGAAACCGTCAAATGATGAAAGTCAATATGCACCGCGTAGCACGGCGATTTATAATAAAACGTTGCTTTCTCCTTATATGAGAGCAAGGGGTCGCGGCACGTACCTTATGACGCTCGGGAGGACAAAACGATTCTAACAATATGGCACACTTCTCAAGAGGTTCTAGCGTTTAGAAGTTATGGTGGAGTAAAGAAACGGAAAAAATACATAGATGAATCCTAAAAACAACACATAACACTCCTTTTTGGACAGTCGTGTAAAAACGCTCATTTGTGATTTCTTTGTAAGAACGATTTATTGATTGATTTCAGTAATCGTTAGTTATTTAATAAAGTTATAGATTTCAACGCTATTAACACATAAAAAGTAGTTAATTGTCCGTGCCGCACCCCTTATTGAACAAGTCACCATCGATCGATTCGACGAAAGTTGTTTATCGAGATGTCATAATAAATTGCAAATTAAATAACTGATCGCACGCGCAAATCGCGCTATTAAAGCGAACATTTTAAGCTCTTTAATGGACCGCGCAAATTGGGCTTTCTCCTCAGCACAATCAGAGTGCCTCATAAAATGAGCGACTGCTGTAGATCGATTGTACATAAAACAAAGTTTAAGTTTAAAATAGTTTGGGTATAGTTTAAGTAACATAGTTTATGTCAAAAGTTTAAGAATTCCATGTAATAAAAATAAATATAAAAATACATTTTATTTGCAGTTGAGAGAAACAAAAAATACACAAAAATAAATTAAACAAACAAAATCATACAGCCAGCAACCGTTAAAAATATCCTTATTATTTAACATTCTAAAACAAAGGCTACAGCAGAAACTGCTATAAGTTGAATTCTTTGAAAAAAACTGATATAATGAGTCACCTCACCGACAAAGTGGAACTATTTTTTTAAAAAATTATATAACAATTAATTACTATAAAAACATTGATTTTGCTTACAAAAATAACATTAACCAAATGGCAAAACCTTAACCTTATGCTCATTTGATTCTGCCACCCAACCAGGACTAGCCCGTTTCAGGGTGGACAAGGCTCTAATTTTACAATAAATTATATCAAAGTTTTAGAACACGCTTATATAACTAAATTGCCTTAAAATTGTGTAGGTAATCAGAAGAAAAAACAAATCGCAATTCCATTATAAAATCGGCATTAAACAGAACATAACATTTTGTTAAATATAGTGTGACAAATAGAATAAATACACTTAAAACTAAAACAAAGACAAATATAACGTTATAAGAAAGAAAAGGTCAAAGGCAAAATATTAAAAAGTCTATATTATTTAATATATGGTAAGTAATATATAAAATTAAGCAATTATTATATATAAATAATTACATAAAACGTAAATTATATACTTAAAGAAAGAAACGGTGAATAGGATATTTTTAAATGCAGGTGAAGGGGTTGGATGTGAAGTGGTTCCTAGTTAATTAAATACAATCAGTTAATAGTAAGAAAAACTTGTCTGAAAATTGGACTTCGTGTGCCTGGCAACGACATGCTCCTGTAAGATATGAATGCCCGTCACCAAATTAGCACATCATAAAGTATTCGTAGCGTGGATCTTTGAATCACACTATATTCTAGGTAAATTTTCATACATCGCCTCATATTTGGTAAAGATGGTCGCTTGAAAAATAGGGAGATATTATGCCGAGGAGGTAGAGTGAAATGAAACCTAACTCAGCATTTTGAATTCCTTGCAGTCTTTTCTCAAATTTCTTATACAGCCACGGTCAATATATACACCGTAGTCCGATATCGAGATGATCAAAGCATCAACTGCTTGTATATGGCCTGACGACCCAGACTCTTCGAGAGTTTCTTATTCTGGAAGCTTATTCTAAAACTCCTTTATTCTACAAGTTCTCATTCCCTGACAGATAGAAACCCCCACTGACTCTTTTGGTAATGTGATCCTCAAATTGATAAGTCGAAATAAATACTTGGGAATAATATTATATCCTATAACGTAACCAGTTATGTGTATTTGTTGTTTGTTATAAAAACCTCAAATCGATGAAAGAATTTTGCCAGTTAACATTTTTAAAATATCTGGCCGAATTGCCATAATACTAATCGCTCGCCAGATAAAAAGCATTGCAACTAACATTGCATTGTTAATACGCCGCATAATTGCATTGTAACATTGCAATTATTGCATGGTAACAACACCAATTCTTCGTTTGAGATTTCCATGGTGCGGCAAATTTGGGTGCGGACAATCTAGACGCGTCGCAATTGGAAGCACCAAATCTAGGCGCGGCAAATCTGGAAGATTCATTTTGCGTCGAGACTGGAATCGGCAAATTTGGATGCGGCAAATTCGTAGGGACCCTTTCTTCGCTACGCTTTACTACGACTTTAAATGATTTTCAATAATTCATCGACTTTAAATGATGTTTCAATCTAAATTTGATCATTATAATGATCAAATTTACTTTAACTTAGAGTCCTTTGTGAGTGATACGTACGAGTGTTCATGGCGCGGTTTCTATCGATTTCGTAAGTGAAAGTATTTTTTTGTCGTGGAAAAATGGAAGCGCGTCCGTTGTTCAATTACGTCTGCATTCCGGCTCACTTTATGGGCATATGTGGATGTTCAACTGCGCAATAGCCCGTTTAGATAACGTTTAATTTACTCAGGTACTTTGTCGCATTCGTTAATGTTTCTATGCATTACGAAATGACCAGTCATTGAACCTCTCTTGCATGCGATGTCGGGCCCCGGTATTGATTCGGATAATTATGTTGTCGGACATTCCTTGATCGCTTCTTTTTCTAAATTATTCTTGCATTCTTCAAATAATAGGCATAGCTGGGGGTTTCAATCAGAGGCAATCTCTGAAATTTCTCCAGACAAAAAGAAATTAATTATTACTTCTCATATAATGCCTCAAGAATTGGATTTTTAAAAATATTATGGGAAAAGGGCATTTATCGCAAATACAATTAACACTAATTATATAAATATCAAACATTATTTCTATGTAAAACTGTAAAATTGTATAAGCTATTATTTTAAAATGGAAAATTTAATTTTAAAAGTTTTAATAAAGGTATGAAAAATATTTTAGCTTGGGAACCACATTTTTATTCTTTTTTCTTAAATGTACATGTTTTAAACTAAAACATGGTATTTTTATTTTTTCTCTACCACTTCAAATGACTTCAAAATCCTTTTTGAAAGATTCGTAAAAATGACCCCCCGCTTTTTTTTCTTGAAAGTCGTTTGCGCACGGCGTGACGTCATCTCACACCATTCTCAAGGCCGCCTCGCTGACGAAGGACGCATCGCGCCAGTAAAATCATTTTATTTGGGAATATTATCAAAATGTCATCACGAAATACGCATTATAAATACTGTATTGTTGCTCGGTGTACGAATACATCGATCAGTACATAACAGTACAAAATAAAATCTTAATTTGTGTACCAAGAGGTGAAAAATTTCGAAAAATTTAGTGTGGTGCTATGAAAAGGGACTCTAAAAAACAAACCCTTATCAAGCATATAATTACGCACCATTGCTGTGAAGATGAGGAGGATATAAGTACGTTTGCTCATGAGAAAAGAAGTTTGTTTGTTTGTTTGTTTTTACTCATTATTGTGAAATTTCACTTCAACCAACCCTACTATGACGTGTTTATATGTGTGTGTGCGTGTAACATGTGTGTATCTTGTTATTGTATTCGATCGACAGAATTAAAAATGCAATTCCGTTAATTTGATCCCAACGGAAAATGGTGACCCAGCCGGTAATTGAACCCGGGGCCTTATAATGTAGGATCAGGCGACCTAACCACTATGCCAACGGGACGTTTAGTATTCATTACTGCACGATTTTCTCCCAAAAGAAAATAGAACAGTCGTTATAGGAAACATTAAAAACTGAACAAAAATTATAGTAATTAATTACTGAGTATAGTAATTAGTAGTAATTTTAGTAATTTAGTAAGTTAGTAAGTGTAGTAATTTTGAACCATCGCCATTAGGTAATAATTCATATTTTTTTTGACCCGATTAATTCTACCGAAATAAATGGCGTGATTTTGACCAGATTGTAAAAAGTAAAAATACAGTATATATTTTCTGTTACCGACTTCTTGTCACTTGTTTTCTGTTACTTACTTTACCGATGAATTAAAAATAGCGGTATTTGCAGGTCACAGTAATGCTATATATATATATATATATATATATATATATATATATATATATATATATATATATATATATATATATATATATATATATATATATATATATATATATATATATATATATATATATATATATATATATATATATATATATATATATATATATATATATATATATATATATATATATATATATATATATGATAAGGTTTGTAAAGAAATCCGTTTATAGGATCATGTTTTTATTTAAAATAAAATTAGTAAAAGCTACTTAAAAGTAGCGAAGGAAATCCCAGGTTGTATTGGGAAATGCTTATGTTTGAATGAGATATACTTACGGATGTGCACGACTTTCGACAGGTGCAATGTAAGTTTAAAGGTCCTTTTGCAGTCGACTAACGATCACTATTCATCCATATATCTCATAAATAGGGCTTATCCTTATGCAACACAAAATGCCTTCAAATGAGACGAATTAAGCGAAAAAATTAAAAATTAAACTATTGATCATTTCGGCAAGGCCGTTTTATAAATGAAAGTGACATTACGAAATAATTCAAATTTCGAATGCCACTAACATTTAAAATATGATACAATTGGCTGAGTTTGTTATCAACGAGCCATTAAATCGAATTAAAAATAAATAAAAAAACTCCATATGCTCAATGAAATGAAAGAAGAAACTTAAATCTTTATTTCTGGCAGAGAAGTTTATTAAAAAGATTGTATAATGTTATCAAAATAGGGTAAACCTATATAAAATTGTATAATATTAAAAAATTGTAAAGAAACATTGTAGAAAACAGTATAATATTGTTATATTTGATAAGGTTTGTAAAGAAATCCGTTTATAGGATCATGTTTTTATTTAAAATAAAATTAGTAAAAGCTACTTAAAAAGTAGCGAAGGAAATCCCAGGTTGTATTGGGAAATGCTTATGTTTGAATGATATACTTACGGATGTGCACGACTTTCGACAGGTGCAATGTAAGTTTAAAGGTCCTTTTGCAGTCGACTAACGATCACTATTCATCCATATATCTCATAAATAGGGCTTATCCTTATGCAATACAAAATGCCTTCAAATGAGACGAATTAAGCGAAAAAATTAAAAATTAAACTATTGATCATTTCGGCAAGGCCGTTTTATAAATGAAAGTGACATTACGAAATAATTCAAATTTCGAATGCCACTAACATTTAAAATATGATACAATTGGCTGAGTTTGTTATCAACGAGCCATTAAATCGAATTAAAAATAAATAAAAAAACTCCATATGCTCAATGAAATGAAAGAAGAAACTTAAATCTTTATTTCTGGCAGAGAAGTTTATAAAAAAGATTGTATAATGTTATCAAAATAGGGTAAACCTATATAAAATTGTATAATATTAAAAAATTGTAAAGAAACATTGTAGAAAACAGTATAATATTGTTATATTTGATAAGGTTTGTAAAGAAATCCGTTTATAGGATCATGTTTTTATTTAAAATAAAATTAGTAAAAGCTACCTAAAAAGTAGCGAAGGAAATCCCAGGTTGTATTGGGAAATGCTTATGTTTGAATGAGATATACTTACGGATGTGCACGACTTTCGACAGGTGCAATGTAAGTTTAAAGGTCCTTTTGCAGTCGACTAACGATCACTATTCATCCATATATCTCATAAATAGGGCTTATCCTTATGCAACACAAAATGCCTTCAAATGAGACGAATTAAGCGAAAAAATTAAAAATTAAACTATTGATCATTTCGGCAAGGCCGTTTTATAAATGAAAGTGACATTACGAAATAAT
>CALYMY010000195.1:0-32500 GCA_944548615.1 Micropterix aruncella | reverse complement strand
CGCAAGGCTGTAGGCCCAAATTTTTGTTAGTACTAAGATAATTTCGATTATTTTTTATTAAGTATTGATTTTAAATTAGGAGGTTTTCGAAATGATAAAATTGGTGGTATATCTAATAAACCTTTGGTTGATGGGTCGTTAGCTATAATAGGGAATAAATCTGCTAAAATTGGTCGCAGTTTCTCATGCCAGGAAAATAAGTAGTACTTAGAAAGATTTTATTTTGATTTAAATTTGACACCAATTTAGGTTTAGGTGAAAATTTTGTTTCGGAATTTATTATATTTTTATCTAACAAAGAGGCAGGATAATTTCTTTCTATTAGTGATTTTTTAAGATTAGAAAGGTACTTATCTAGATTTTCTTTATTATTAATTAAACGGTGTCCGCGAATGGACATTGAATATGGAATTGACTTTTTGGTATGAAACGGATGACAGCTATCGAAATGTAGGTATTGCTCTTTGTTTGTAGGTTTTATATGAATTGCAGTTTTAATGGTGCCTTCGGATAGAGTTAGATCAACGTCTAAGAATGTAATTTGATTTTCTGATATAGTGTATGTAAAATCTAAGGTCCGAAATTATTTAAATCTGTAAGGAAGTCAGTGAGTGTGTCATGTCCATGTGGCCAAAACAATATAATATCATCAATAAACCTATACCACATTAGTGGTTGTAAATTTTGAGTAAGAAGAAATTTATTTTCTAATAACCCCATGAAAAGATTCGCATAAGAAGGAGCCATTCTTGTTCCCATTGCTGTACCTTTAATTTGGAGATAAAATTCATCCTCAAAAGAAAATCTTAAAAAATCTAAAATCTTAATCTTAAAAAATCACTAATAGAAAGAAATTATCCTGCCTCTTTGTTAGATAAAAATATAATAAATTCCGAAACAAAATTTTCACCTAAACCTAAATTGGTGTCAAATTTAAATCAAAATAAAATCTTTCTAAGTACTACTTATTTTCCTGGCACTGAGAAACTGCGACCAATTTTAGCAGATTTATTCCCTATTATAGCTAACGACCCATCAACCAAAGGTTTATTAGATATACCACCAATTTTATCATTTCGAAAACCTCCTAATTTAAAATCAATACTTAATAAAAATAATCGAAATTATCTTAGTACTAACAAAAATTTGGGCCTACAGCCTTGCGGTCGATCACGTTGTAAAACATGTCCTTTATTAGATCGAAGCATTTATTTTACTAGTCCTAACACTCCCAACAGTTACAGAGTTCCCTTTAATAGTAGTTGCATTTCAAAAAATATTGTATATCAATTACTTTGCCAGACCTGCAATGCATTTTATATTGGGGAAACAACTACACCTCTTAGCATTAGGTTAAATAATCACAGGGCCAGCGTAGGCAATGAAAGTCAACTTCCAATAGCATTGCATGCTAAGGCACACAATTTAACTTTTGATAATTGTTTTAAAGTAAAAATTATTTAAGTGCCTTGGCGATAACGCTAAAGAAAGAGACGTTAAATCTTGGGAGTTGGCTTTTATAAATATTTTAGGCGCTTGCAAGGGTCCCGGTCTGAATAGGCAAAATTAATACAGTAATTATATTTGTTCAGACATATTCATTAAAAGCTTATTAATATTTTTCATTTAAAAATCATTATTAATAATGTTTTTCAAGGTCGGTTATAGTGCATTTATAACGATATTGCAAAATATTATTAACCCATTTCTCTATGTTCAGTTTTTTTTAAATTTAAATTTTGAAAAAATTGTTCTATCAGAAATGTCATAGAGATGAATACGACTAGTGTCGAAATATTCTCAATCATATAATTTCTTCTAAAATAAGTTACTAACATCCATTTCTGTTACAGAAACCATCCTCCTATACGTATTACATCCAAGGGCATACAGTAATTCGGCTGCAATAACTAAGAACATCATAGGTTATCAATTGCGGAAACAGGTGCCGCTGCCCTAAGTATTTAAAGAGGACATTAACTATCGTTTAAATGTTTCTGGTCCACCAGGACCCCAGATAAGTAACTTTTCATGAATCTAATTTTATATATTATTGAAAATAATTAAAAAACATTTACACACTTAAAATATCAAAAAAAATATATATATATATATATATATATATATATATACATATATATATATATATATATATATATATATATATATATATATATATATATATATATATATATATATATATATATATATATATATATATATATCATATATATATATATATATATATATATATATATGATAAGGTTTGTAAAGAAATCCGTTTATAGGATGATGTTTTTATTTAAAATAAAATTAGTTAAAGCTACTTAAAAGTAGCGAAGGAAATCCCAGCTTGTATTGGGAAATGCTTATGTTTGAATGAGATATATATATATATATATATATATATATATATATATATATATATATATATATATATATATATATATATATATATATATATATATATATATATATATATATATATATATAAAGATATATATAGATATATATATATATATATATATATATATATATATATATATATATATATATATATATATATATATATATATATATATATATATATATATATATATATATATATATATATATATATATATATATATATATATATATATATATATATATATATATATCTATATATATATATATATATATATATATATCTTTATATATATATATATATAAAGATATATATTGACGCCATATCCCTGTATACCAATATTCCTCATAATTTAGGATTGGAAGCCATTTCTTATTTTCTTGATGAGAGACCTCATCCTCAAATACCTTCTACGGATTTTCTTTGCAAATTAGCCGAGTTTGTCTTAACGTGTAATGCTTTCTCCTTTGAAGATGAATTTTATCTTCAAATTAAAGGGACTGCTATGGGCACGCGAATGGCACCGTCGTATGCCAACCTTTTCATGGGATTATTCGAGCAAAATTTTCTTCAAACGCAAAATTTAAAACCCATATTATGGTATAGATTTATTGACGACATAGTAATGATTTGGCCACACGGACAAACTACTCTAACAACCTTTCTTGACGACCTAAATAATTTTGGCCCTTTAAATTTCACTCATACCATTTCTAAATCACAAATTACTTTCTTAGATGTTGATTTAACAATTTCCGAAGGTAAAATTAAAACCGCGATTCATATAAAACCTACAAATAAAGAACAGTATTTACACTTTGATAGCTGTCATCCATTTCACACCAAGAGATCCATTCCCTATTCAATGTCAATTCGCGGACACCGTTTAGTTAACAACAAAGAAAATTTAGATAAATATCTCAATAATCTAAAGCAATCTCTTCTTGAAAGAAAATACCCTGCTCCTCTATTGGATAAACATATTCTAAACTCTGAAGTAAAATATATACCAAAACCTAAAATTACTTCAAATAAAAATAATAATAATAATAAAATCTTTCTTAGCACCACTTATTTTCCTGGTGCTGAGAAACTGCGAGATATATTATCTGATTTATTCCCCATCATTTCTAATGATGCATCCACTAAGGATCTCTTAGATTCACCGCCAATTTTATCTTTCCGCAAACCACCTAATATTAGATCAATATTAAACAAAACAAAAAATAATCAAAATTTCTCTATTGGTAATAATACTTTTGGTCTTCAACCTTGTGGTCGTCCACGTTGTAAAACGTGTCCTCTGTTAGATCTAAGTCCTTTTTTTACCAGTCCAAATACTACTAATAGTTACAGGGTTCCCTTTCATTGCAGTTGTATTTCAAAAAATATAGTATATCAACTTCTGTGCAGGACTTGTGATGCCTTTTATATCGGTGAAACAACAACACCACTTAATATTAGACTAAATAATCATAGGGCTAGTGTAGGAAATGAAAGCCAACTCCCAATATCTTTGCATGCCAGGGCGCATAATTTATCTTTTGATCAATGTTTTAAAGTTAAAATAATAAAATGCCTTGGTGATAATGCGAAAGAAAGGGACGTCAAATCTTGGGAATTAGCTTATATTTATATTTTAGGCGCTTGCAAAGGTTCCGGTCTCAATAGGCAAAATTAATAAGGTTTAACATATTATCATAACCATCAAATGCTTTTTATTTTAATTTATAATCATTCATTTAAAATAACGTTTTGCACGGTTGGTTATGGTACCTTAACTAAATCGTGTAAAATATTATTAATCCATTTCTTTTTGTTCGATTCCTTGAATTTAAATTTTCAAAGAATTGTTCGATTTCAGAAATGTCACATATCTTGACGACGGCTGAGCCGAAATATTGATATACATTTTATAACAATCATTAATATTTAAGAAACACTAATCGCCTATTATTTTCCAGCATTCATTCTCGTCTCGCTTTGTTGTGTTGCCGCTGTAAGAGACATTCAGGTTCCAATACCACAGCAGGAAACACCTAGCAAATACTGAAAGAAGAGAAGAAAAAGGCGTGGAGTCACTCCTGGTCACCACAGACCAGATAAGTGCCCTTTCATTATTTTATCATTTCATTTATTTAGTAATAAACATAATTTCAATTTGAAAAAATAATAATTTACACATTTACAATCAAATATTAAAATATTACCTAATTTTAATTATGTTGCAATCACATCCATTATGTACACTCAGTGGTTAAACCAAATAAATTACCATTCACTTAAGACAGCTAAATTCACGGGACACGTTGAATTTCTTTCTAAATGTTTAGAAAACAACATTTGCCCTAAAGGGTTATTACCAAAATTTCCTTTCGCAGCAATTAGTACAGAAATTCAATATGATTTCACCGCAATCCGTTTAAGGTATTCAATGGAAATTACGTCTGTTTTGCGAAATGAATATCAAATTTTAGTTGATAAACATTTAAACTCACTGTGTTTTTATGTTAACATGATAACAACACATTCTCCTTTCTTATTTCAAGAAGCTCATAAAATAGTTAACAATTCTGTAACAGATTTACGAAATATTAGATTAAAACACGATAAAAAGTTCCTTAATTTACTAAAGAACTTTCAGAAAATTTGCATTATCCCAAGTAACAATACACGAAACATTTTGAATCCAGTTTCCATTTCAAATTACAGTCATTCCAATGTTAACAACACAAGGAATTCAAATTCACTTCGAAATGTTATCCCAGCAGTTCACCAAGGTACTCTTTCCTCTCCGATGCACACCCTATCAGTAAACCAAATTACTAACAATATATTTCCATTAGTATCAGATTCCGTACCAATACGTGCCACATTAGTAAACCAAATTAATAACAGTATAACACCATCAGTATCATATTCTAATAATATACAAGGTCCATCTCCTAGAGAAAAAAATGCTGTTAAAAACTTGTCATCCAAAGTAATTAACCACAATGAATATTTAGTATTAGCTAAAGGTCTAAATTTCACACCGACTCAAAATGTGAACCATTTTAGTTTTGGTAATGATGTTGTTAAATTTTGTCGTAATTTAAGATGGCGCGAATTTTGGCATTCAAATCAAAAGAATAACAATAATAATATTAAATTACACAATGCACTATCTCAATTTCGTCCACACTCTAATAAAGAACCCCCTCCATTACCAAAAAATCATCCGGTAGAAAATTTTATTACTATTTTATTAAACAAAGTAACACAGCCATCTTTCCTAAATAGCCTCAAACCAACATCAAACTTGTCAGTAGATGAACGTGCAGCTCTTGAGAGTCTTAGCAAGGATACCAGCATCGTCATTTTGCCGGCTGATAAAGGTTCCACTACTGTCATACTTAACAAAACTGACTATGTTACTGAAGGCTTGAGACAACTTAGAGATGAAACTTTCTATAAAAAACTATCCAGAGATCCAAACAAAAATTTTGCAGTGAAAATAAAAAAATATATTGAACAAAATAAATCAAATGAAAAATTATCAGACGAAGATGTTAAAACTTTAATTCCTGATCCTATCCGAACTCCAAATTTTTACCTATTACCTAAAATTCACAAGCCTAATAATCCTGGACGACCGATAGTCGCAAGCTTTAACTCTCCGACAGAAAGAATTTCGGCTTTTGTAGATTATTTTTTACAACCTTTTGTGAAAAATCTAAATTCTCATATCAAAGACAGCTATCATTTTATTGATATTTTAAAGAATACTGTAATTCCAAAGTCAGACGACCTATTATTTGTTACTATTGACGCCATATCCCTGTATACCAATATTCCTCATAATTTAGGATTGGAAGCCATTTCTTATTTTCTTGATGAGAGACCTCATCCTCAAATACCTTCTACGGATTTTCTTTGCAAATTAGCCGAGTTTGTCTTAACGTGTAATGCTTTCTCCTTTGAAGATGAATTTTATCTTCAAATTAAAGGGACTGCTATGGGCACGCGAATGGCACCGTCGTATGCCAACCTTTTCATGGGATTATTCGAGCAAAATTTTCTTCAAACGCAAAATTTAAAACCCATATTATGGTATAGATTTATTGACGACATAGTAATGATTTGGCCACACGGACAAACTACTCTAACAACCTTTCTTGACGACCTAAATAATTTTGGCCCTTTAAATTTCACTCATACCATTTCTAAATCACAAATTACTTTCTTAGATGTTGATTTAACAATTTCCGAAGGTAAAATTAAAACCGCGATTCATATAAAACCTACAAATAAAGAACAGTATTTACACTTTGATAGCTGTCATCCATTTCACACCAAGAGATCCATTCCCTATTCAATGTCAATTCGCGGACACCGTTTAGTTAACAACAAAGAAAATTTAGATAAATATCTCAATAATCTAAAGCAATCTCTTCTTGAAAGAAAATACCCTGCTCCTCTATTGGATAAACATATTCTAAACTCTGAAGTAAAATATATACCAAAACCTAAAATTACTTCAAATAAAAATAATAATAATAATAAAATCTTTCTTAGCACCACTTATTTTCCTGGTGCTGAGAAACTGCGAGATATATTATCTGATTTATTCCCCATCATTTCTAATGATGCATCCACTAAGGATCTCTTAGATTCACCGCCAATTTTATCTTTCCGCAAACCACCTAATATTAGATCAATATTAAACAAAACAAAAAATAATCAAAATTTCTCTATTGGTAATAATACTTTTGGTCTTCAACCTTGTGGTCGTCCACGTTGTAAAACGTGTCCTCTGTTAGATCTAAGTCCTTTTTTTACCAGTCCAAATACTACTAATAGTTACAGGGTTCCCTTTCATTGCAGTTGTATTTCAAAAAATATAGTATATCAACTTCTGTGCAGGACTTGTGATGCCTTTTATATCGGTGAAACAACAACACCACTTAATATTAGACTAAATAATCATAGGGCTAGTGTAGGAAATGAAAGCCAACTCCCAATATCTTTGCATGCCAGGGCGCATAATTTATCTTTTGATCAATGTTTTAAAGTTAAAATAATAAAATGCCTTGGTGATAATGCGAAAGAAAGGGACGTCAAATCTTGGGAATTAGCTTATATTTATATTTTAGGCGCTTGCAAAGGTTCCGGTCTCAATAGGCAAAATTAATAAGGTTTAACATATTATCATAACCATCAAATGCTTTTTATTTTAATTTATAATCATTCATTTAAAATAACGTTTTGCACGGTTGGTTATGGTACCTTAACTAAATCGTGTAAAATATTATTAATCCATTTCTTTTTGTTCGATTCCTTGAATTTAAATTTTCAAAGAATTGTTCGATTTCAGAAATGTCACATATCTTGACGACGGCTGAGCCGAAATATTGATATACATTTTATAACAATCATTAATATTTAAGAAACACTAATCGCCTATTATTTTCCAGCATTCATTCTCGTCTCGCTTTGTTGTGTTGCCGCTGTAAGAGACATTCAGGTTCCAATACCACAGCAGGAAACACCTAGCAAATACTGAAAGAAGAGAAGAAAAAGGCGTGGAGTCACTCCTGGTCACCACAGACCAGATAAGTGCCCTTTCATTATTTTATCATTTCATTTATTTAGTAATATATATATATATATATATATATATATATATATATATATATATATATATATATATATATATATATATATATATATATATATATATATATATATATATATATATATATATATATATATATATATATATATATATATATATATATATATATATATATATATTAGTATTTTTATTTTTATTTCGATTTAATGGCTCGTCGATAACAAACTCAGCCAATTCTATCATATTTTAAATGTTGGTAGCATTCGAAATTTGAATTATTTCGTAATGTCACTTTCATTTAGAAAACGGCTTTGCCGAAGTGATCAATAGTTTATTTTTTTATTTTTTCGCTTAATTCGTCTCAATTGAAGGCATTTTGTGTTGCATAAGGATAAGCCCTATTTATGAGATATATGGATGAATAGTGATCGTTAGTCGACTGCAAAAGGACCTTTAAACTTACATTGCACCGTCGAAAGTCGTGCATATCCGTAAGTATATCTCATTCAAACATAAGCATTTCCCAATACAAGCTGGGATTTCCTTCGCTACTTTTTAAGTAGCTTTTACTAATTTTATTTTAAATAAAAACATCATCCTATAAACGGATTTCTTTACAAACCTTATCATATATATATATATATATATATATATATATATATATATATATATATATATATATATATATATATATATATATATATATATATATATATATATATATATATATATATATATATATATATATATATATATATATATATATATATATATATATATATATATAATAAAAGCCACTTACATAGCCGGAAGGTTTTCCCGGACTGGATTGGGAAATGCTTATTTTAAATGAGATGTATGTCTGGATGAGCACCACTTTCGACAGTGCAATGTAGGTTTAATGGGATCCCTTTATCGCTAGCGAACGATCGCCCTTCATCCACATCTCAAAAACAAAGCATATCCTTTTGCAAACCAGAATAAAATGTCTTTATTAACCCAGATTCCCCGAAGGTCCTTTATAAAGGTCGAGTAACAAAAATAATATTTAAAATTTTATGAGGGTAGTTTGATATCTTGTGTCAGCACAAACGCAAAGAGGGAGTTAGTTATTATTATATTTCGTGCGTTGAGTAAAGCACAGTTGTGTTTTGTCGATTTTAAAATAATACCAATATACGGAAAAAAATATGTCAACTTTCAGGTGAGTGGTTTATATAAGAAATAACTTATATTTCATAGCTAACTTTTAATTTTTACCTTAATTATTTATTTTCATTATTTTTAGGGTATTTTAAATATTTGACCTTTATAACGGACCTTAGTAAAATACACTATCAAATTTTGCCTATTTCAAAAAAAACTTGAAATTGCACAAAATCATTGAGGCGTTGGAGGCTGATGATGATTTCATTGTGCCAGATACTATTTATATTAATCCTCCTGAAGACGCAAATGAATACAACACCGATGAGGATTCTGGTGCTGAGGATTCAGGAACATTATCAAATGGCCCACCTGCATTTTTGCGATAATGCTTACCTTGACCCCAATGATAAGTTTTCAAAGATGCGTCCACTTTTTGATAAACTGAATGAAAACTTTATGGAATTTTCACCAGATGAAGAGTGGCACAGCTTTGATGAGGCCATTGCTCCATACTTTGGTGCCCATCCTTGCAAACAATTTATTCGCATGAAACCTATCAAATGGGGATGGATACAAGTTCTGGGCAGGTGCAACCAGGCTTGGTTATGTATTATGGTTTAGCCCTTATCAAGGAGCTTCTACAGAAATACCAGTGGAATACAAAAATGCGGCTTAGGCGGCTCTGTCGTACTTCAATATCCAATAAACTCCAAGAGAGTAAGTCAACTATAAAAAAATGACAATTCTTTTTTGATAACTTTTTCACGTCAGTGCCGCTTTTGTATGAACTGAAAATGAGAAATATAAAGGCAACAGGAACGATCAGAGAAACCAGACTCTCACAGTGTCCTCTTCCTAAAAACAACGTTTATAAAAAAACAGAGCGTGGGTCATTTGATTTCAGAACCTCCAGAAATGCTGAAATAATTGCGTGCAAGTGGAATGACAACAGCGTCGTCACTGTTGCCTCTAACTCTGAATCTGTATAGCCCACTCAAAGTGTGAAGAGTTTTTCACGGAAAGAAAAAAAGTATATTCAAGTTTGGCAAGCTAAAAGTATAAAACTGTATAATGAGAACATGGGGGGTGTAGATCGCTCAGATCAAACATCAGTCTATACAGAACCACGATAAGAGGCAAGAAGTGGTATTTTCTACTATTTACTTTTTCCATTGATATGACATGTCAAAATGCTTGGCAATTATATAATGGAGATGGTGGTTCTATGGATCAACTGGCATTCAGACGTAGTGTAACTATTGCACTTTTGAACAAGCATAAGAAAGCTGGAAGTCGACCTCCAGTCAGGAAAAATGATTCTTTGTTAGAAAATATCAGGTACAACAATAAAGGCCATTTAATTTCTTACAAAGAAAACCAAACTAAATGTGCTTTTTGCCATAAAAAGGCTCAATTCTACTGTGTAAAGTGTGCGAAAACCTTACATCCTAAAGAATGCTTCATAAAATATCACAATAAGTAAATATTTACCTTCTCGGAGTCTAAATTTATTTACAATTCTTGTTTTTGTAAAGAAAACTAAATAAAGTTGATTTTTGTGCAAATTTGATATCGTATTTTCCTAAGGACCTTTTAAAAGGACGCTGAATTTCAGGAAAACTGTTGAATCTCGATTTTTTTCAGTAATTTTACCTGAATTCTTAAATCAAAATTACCCTATATCCAAATTTTTATTAAAATATGTTGAAAAAAAAATCAGGGGTATCTGGGTTAAAGACAAATTAAAGCAAAAATAATGAAAAAAATCACAATCAATCGTCTGTTAAATGCGGAATGGCATATCAAAAATTCGATTTAAAATTCGAATATATCCACTATTTAAAAGGACGATATTCGATTGCTGGGCTCGCTATCAGCCAGCTATTAAATGAAAATAAAAATAAAATACTTGATTTGCTCGTTATATATACTTGATTTCCCAATCCAGTCCGGGAAAACCTTTCAGCCATGTAAGTGGCTTTTATTATTTTTATTTTTTCATCAAAGTATCATCCTTTAAACGAATTCTTTAAAAAAAGATTTTACAAAAAACCAATCAAATATTATATATATATATATATATATATATATATATATATATATATATATATATATATATATATATATATATATATATATATATATATATATATATATATATATATATATATATATATATATATATATATATATATATATATACATACATACATACATATACATATATATATATATATACTTTTTTTAAAGAATTCGTTTAAAGGATGACACTTTGATGAAAAAATAAAAATAATAAAAGCCACTTACATAGCTGGAAGGTTTTCCCGGACTGGACTGGGAAATGCTTATTGTTTAAACGAGATGTATTCTTGGATGAGTACCACTTTCGACGGTACACTGTAGGTTTAATGGGATCCCTTTATCGCTAGCGAACGATCACCCTTCATCCACATCTCAAAAACAAAGCGTATCCTTTTGCAAACCAAAATAAAATGTCTTTATTAAAGACAAATTTAAGCAAAAACAATGAAAAAAATCACAATCAATCGTCTCTTAAAAGCGGAATGACATTTCGAAAATTCGATTTGAAATTCGAATATATCCACTCTTTAAAGGGACGATATACGATTGCTGGGCTCGCTATCAGCCAGCTATTAAATGAATTTCATTTAATAGCTGGCTGATAGCGAGCCCAGCAATCGTATATCGTCCCTTTAAAGAGTGCATATATTCGAATTTCAAATCGAATTTTCGAAATGTCATTCCGCTTTTAAGAGACGATTGATTGTGATTTTTTTCATTGTTTTTGCTTAAATTTGTCTTTAATAAAGACATTTTATTTTGGTTTGCAAAAGGATACGCTTTGTTTTTATATATATATATATATATATATATATATATATATATATATATATATATATATATATATATATATATATATATATATATATTATATATATGTTTTTATATATATATATGTGTATATATATATTATATTTTTAGTATATATATTTTTTTATATATATATATATATATATATATATATATATATATATATATATATATATATATATATATATATATATATATATATATATATATATATATATATATATATATATATATATATATATATATATATATATATATATATATATATATATATATATATATATATATATATATATATATATATATATATATATATATATATATATATATATATATATATATATATATATATATATATATATATATATATATATATATATATATATATATATATATATATATATATATATATATATATATATATATATATATATATATATATATATATATATATATATATATATATATATATATATATATATATATATATATATATATATATATATATATATATATATATATATATATTTATTTATATATATATATATATATTTATATATATATATATATATATATATATATATATATATATATATATATATATATATATATATATATATATATATATATATATATATATATATATATATATATATATATATATATATATATATATATATATATATATATATATATATATATATATATATATATATATATATATATATATATATATATATATATATATATATATATATATATATATACATACATATATACATACATACATACATACATACATACATTCATACATACATACATACATTCATACATACATACATACATACATATACATACATATCTTGCGCGTTCACAATACTTTTCCTCTGCCGGGCAAGTAAAAAAAGGAACAACGCAGACAATTAAATTATTCGATCGTAGAATCCAACATCAAAACGCAACAAAGGATACAAATGGTACGAAAAGAAGGAAGTAGAGTTGTAGAAGGTCGTCGAAAAAGTTTTCAAACGTTGAAAAACGAAAACGTCGAAAACGTCGAAGTTGAAAACTTTCATACGATCATTTGGTTATTGTTGGATTTTCTGTTATACTTATATTCCTAATACAAAAGAACATGTATAGACGTATTCACGTCGAAATTGCAGCTGACACTATCTAATAAAATAAAAAAACTTTTAAAGCTACATTCTAATACAAACTAATAAATCTAAAACTACAAAGCGTAATTTAATATGTAAATGATGAAGTAGTTAACCACAATTATTTATTCAGAAATGTCAAACGTAATTTATTATATTTAGTTTACTTAAGAGTTAATTAATTAGTAACATTGACAATGTAATTGAGATTAATGGAATGACGATAAATTAACATTTGCGATGAGCATTACCTACAAGGAAATAAAGATTGATCGAAAAGATAAATTGTAATTTGTAAACTTTAAACATACATTGGCGATGTTGTGCTTACACGACGAAAGCGGTGTGCTGTGCTGACACGAATACTACATAGGTAATAATCACGCATCACCTATGTGCCCGGCATGTTAATAGAAGCGTATTAAAATATAGTGATTGGAGATTGTTTCCATGGGAACTATTCGATGGATGTTGGTATATTCGTGCTTAATATACCAGTGGGGACCATATTATTAGGGACATTGTGAATTTTGACACTAATTTTCACATTTCAAAAATCTCATTCTCCTAAACAACATTTATTTTTTAATTTTTAATGGTATTAGTTTATGGCATGTTGAACCTCAATTTAATCACAATTATTTTAGCTATTATAATCACATGAATTGAGACTTACCGCGTAAAATAGTGATATTCTCAGTTTTTCTTCGAAGTTACACTTTTTGTCGTCTCGGAGGGAATGTTTACCGCGAGGTACCTACGTTTTTGATAATCATATCACGAAATTATGGCAGCTTGTAAATATTCATTAACTTTGGCTTTATATGCTTCCACTTCTATGTAAAAAATAAGAAACTCATTCTAAATATTTTCAGAAATATTAAGTAGAAATGCAATATTTTTTCTTTTTTTTTTGTTGGTTTTATTAATATTGCCATAAATAAATATTATAGTTGTCTAGTTTAGGTATACAAAAATATTTTTTTTTTCCAAAAAGAAAACCACAAATATTTCAACTCAAATATATTTTCGCTGAATATTTCTGAAAATATTTAGGAGTTTTTTTTTGCAAAAAAGTGGGAGCATATAAAGCCAAACAGATGCCTATTTACAAGCTGTTATAGCCAAATATCACAATGATTATAATAAACGTGCCTTACTGCCGTCGTACTGTTCGTGACGACTTCGAAAAATATTTGAGAATTTCACTATTTTACGCGGTAAGTGCCATTTCTTATGATAATGAAGGCCGAATTAATTTGTGATTAAATGTAGGTTAAAAAACCATAATTTATAAACTTTAAAAAATTAAAAGAAATGACGTTTAGGAAAATGATGATGATGTCCTCCTCGTCGTGATCCGACGACGGCGACCTCTTGGTTGGCAGGACTTCTTCGAAGATGCGCGCGGAAGTGACTCGTGAATCCCAGTTTGTTTTTAAAGGTCCGATTACAACAACTACAGTAGAGTTCACCGCAGTAAGTGTATGTGTAAGTGAGCTTCGGACGAGTTTTGCGCTGTTGGCGGTTCGAGTCGAGGTTTTCAACCCGGGCTCCCTCAAACTCTTTAATTTTTGTGGTCACCGTGGAGCGCCACTCGCTGCGTTTGTGAGCAGCCCTCTCCCAGCTCTCAGGTGGAATACCACTAGCGGTTAGGTGCCTTTTTAATACATCTTTATAGCGTAGGTGCTGTCCGCCGACGTTGCTTGCGCCTTTTGAGAGTTGGGCATAAAACACGGCTTTCGGGAGGCGGTCGTCTTTCATACGCACTACATGCCCACACCACCTCAGCTGAGCTTTCATGAGCATAGCTTCTATGCCCTGCATTTTCGTCCGTCGTAACACTTCTGTGTTTGACACACGGTCTTCCCATGTTATCCTCAGAATGTTTCGGAGGCACCTCATATGGAAGACGTCTAATTTCTTAATCTCTTTCCTGTAGAGGCACCACGTTTCGGAGGCATATAACAATATGGGTAGGGAAATCGCTTTTTAGGAGAATAACACGTTTGAAATTTGCAAATTAGTTCCCAAATTCATAGTGTCCCTAATAACAATATGTCCACTCACACTAGACTTTTTGTTCGACCGATCACCATGAAAGTTGGCACATATATGTACAGGGTCTGGCCAACAGGTATTGATGATTTTTAGGGCAAGATTGTAAGTTTATTAATTTAAATACAGAAATAAGCACGATACATTTTAATTTAATATATTATGTAGTTTTTTTATTGATATTCAAGCTTTAAACACTACGTTTATCAAATGCGTTCAATTTAAAAAATTAATTAATTTAACGTTCCAGTATCAGCCAACTTGTATTGACGATTTCCGAAGCGATGAGGTACCATGAAAATAGATCGCAGTTTATTAACCATGAATACGTGGCCGGTGCAACAGCATTTTTTTTTGTCTAACAGCATTTATCAGAACCGAGTCCATAATTGAGGTTCAGCGACAATTCGCGCGACATTATAATGTTCCTCGCGGTGTAGGATTCTATCAAGAAACACTATATTGAAAAACTCTGTATTAGGCAACAAAGTTTTATGGAAACTGGAAATGTCAACAACGTTTATCGCAGGGGCCGGAGATTGGAGAGTGTTTAAATTATGAATGCCAATAAAAATTGCATTATGTATTGAATTAATAGGTGTATATCCTGCTCATTCCTGTATTCAAATTAATGGTGCCATTGCAATACAGTGCACGGCCCGGTAGCATAGTGGTTTAGTTGCCTGATCTTACATTGTAAGGTCCCGGGTTCGATTCCCGGCTGGGTCACCATTTTCTGTAGGGATAAAATTAACGGAATTTCATTTTCAATTCTGTCGATCGAATGCAATAACAAGACACACACTTGCACACATGTTATACGCACACATACATATAAACACGTCATAGTAGGGTTGATTGTAAGAGATTGTCATATGACAAAATAGAGTAGAAACATAATTAACTTACAATCTTATCTTAAAAATCGTCACTACCTTTTGGCACACCTGTATTTTTCATGGAGAACGTTTATCGCTATCATTATCATGAAAATTGGTATAAAAAGGTATTTGGACGCGCATATAACACAGGCAACGCCTACCACTAGTACATTATAAAACGAACGAACGAAACAGCGGGCTCGGTAGATTTCCTTGCTCAGTCATCCTACGAGAGCGCCGTGTCAACTTTGCGTCGCTCGGCGTCGGACACGGACGGGGTAGGGGAGACCGGGGACAGTTGGATCACTTTTTACTTTTAGGTGATTATTGCCTAAAGTATTAAACTCTAGATAGATGTATCAATATGATTGAATAGACAATTTATTCAGCTATCTAATTCAATAATCAATTTTAATTAAAGTCAAATACTTCAACGACTGTAGACCAGAAAAGAGACCATGGTAGATTGTATCAATTGTCCCATACCCGGGGACAAATGATACATAATTTCAGCCGATGAAAAAACATACATTTTGTTCCATGAAAGACTATTTTTTAACGGTAATAGATAGATAATTTTATGCTTTTTAACTCAGATATGAAAAGAAATAGAATATTTAGGTGCGAATATCTGAAAAATTAATTATATAAATCATCCTCTAAAATTTTATATATAAGTCCTATAACATTATAATGAAAACAAAGTGACGAATCTTAAAGAAACAAGTATAATTCAAGTTTTCTTTTTGTAAATTAAGCAAGCAAATCCAAAATAGTTAATGAAAACTAAAAGTAAGAAATTGTATGAAAATAAGTTTGTATCAACCGTCCCCATGTTTCAACTGTCCCCATCAGTTTTTAACTACTATTTTCCTAATAATAAACATTAAAAGTCACTTTGGTATTTACGAATAAAACTAGTAAAACTATTCGGGATCATTTTTATTAGATATAATGTACATATATATTTAACATTTCTATTTTAATCGAGATCATAACAAACATTCTTTTTTAGTTCAGTCAACATTATACACCTACATGTATGTATTCTAACAAGAATAAAAAACTAATTCATCAAATATTTTGGTTTAAAACACTCCTCATTTCGGGGCTACCAATAAACTTAATAATTACTTTATAAATCATAGCCATAAAGCCACGTACTGACGATGCGAAGCAAACGTTGTGAAAGGCGCATGGCAAGATACATCTAAAATGTCAACAAATTGTTAAACAAGATTAAACGAAAACTTAAAACTTAGGCGTTAGTAATTTCCTTTTTTTTATCGAGATCAAAATTAACATTCTTAATCTTGGTCAGTCAACGTTACAAACCTACATATAGGTATGTATTGTAACAAGAATATAACTTCACCAAATATGTTGGTTTAAAACACTAATCATTTCGGGGTTAAAAATAAACTTAATAAATACTTTATTCTAAATTATAATCATAAAGCCATGTACAGACGATGCCAGGAAAACACTGTGACAGGTGCACGGCAAGATACATATAAAATACATTAAAAAAACTAACTTTTAAACAAAATTAAACGAAAACCAAACTTAGAACTTAGGCATAAGTAACTTCCTAATTTTAATCGAGATCAAAATTCTAGTTTAGTCAACGTTATAAACCTACATATAGATATTGTAACAAGAATTAAAAAACTAACTTCACCAAATATTTTGGTCTAAAATACTCCTTATTTCGGGGTTAAAAATTAACCTTATAATTACTCTATTCTAAATCATAATCATAAAGCCATGTACAGACGATGCGAGGTAAACGCTGTGAAAGGCGCACGGCAAGATACATCTAAAATATATCTAAAATGTCAACAAATTATTAAACAAGATTAAACAAAAACCAAACTTAGAACATAGGCATAAGTAACTTACTTATTTTAATCAAAATCAAAATTGACATTATTAATTTAGTTCAGTCAACGTTATATACATACATATAGGTATTGTAACAAGAATAAAAAAACTAACTTCACCAAATATTTTGGTTGTACAAGAGTATCACAAATGTACAAGAGTATTACAAATCTTACGTTACCCGGAATTATAATACATATAATTAAGTAAATTAGTCTGAGTCACAGTTTTGGCAAACGTATCCCCCTCCATCTTGAGGCGTACATTCCTCGTGTGCCCATAAATTACATGCAGTGCATTGTATCCAAGTTTCATTTGGCTTACTTGACGAATATGATTCACCACCCAAACAAAAATATTCTTCTACATCTTTGTCACTTATATTGGCTGAACTTTGTAATTCTCGTTTATTTTTGGTTTCCTGAGATTTTCCTCTTTTTTCAGCTACTGCTAGTTTTTTTTTCTTGTCTTTTATGTTTAAATTAATTTTTGCTCTTTTTGCTGCTTTTCTTTTATTACTTTCATCAGTCTCTTTTTGTATTTGATCCTTTTCAGGTGTGTCAGTGTAAATAGCTGATTTCCTTTTTCTTCGGCCTTTGACTGTATCTTTTCGTGGTGGAGCTTTAGGAAATGGTTGGATTGCTTCCAGGTCAAATATGGGTGAGTCTTGTACCAAAGGTAGTTGACGTCTTTTTGTAAAGGACGTGGAAGTGCCAGGTATTTCGTCAGGAAAATGTGGGTATGGCTTTTTGAAAGCTTTAGAAATATTATCGGTCTTTCTGGGACTTAGATTAGGTGTTATTTCTCTTTTCGCAGCTGGATATTTATCCACGTATTCCGAAAATGTGTGCTTTCGAGAAATATCACCAATGGTATCCTTAACACTTAGCGGGTCTATAAGGTCTTCAGTGGCTTCTAAGTTTCTAATAGCCTCCTCTAGCACTAGAGAATCGGCTGATACAAATAATGACTCCATGTTTGCTGATATAAATCCTTCATGATCACTTTTATCACAACGGTCCACGTCCATTGACATAATTGTTTGAAAAACGTCCGCAGTTATGATAGGAGAATTAGAGACAGAGGAATTCATTTGAGGTCGGAAGTCATTAAATATTGTAGTCGTTGACGTCCCGGTGTGAGTGGCTAGTTGGATCTTGTCGTCTGGGGCGGGAGAATTTGCTTTCAGAGGGATATGTGGCACGGTGTGAGTTACACTTCGAAAGTTCCTTAGGGTGGATCTAGCCACCATGGGTAAAGTGGAAGACTGAGCATTTTCAGCAACCTCCGCAACTGGAGTAGGTGAATTCGTCTCAAGGGGTCTGTCCGTGACAAAAGAAGGGTCATAGTCTAGCTCCGTGAATATCTGTCGGTTAAATGGATATATTCCCGTACAGCGGAATCCAGCCTGAATATTTGTCGGTGTTAAAGCCTTAGGATAGGCCTGAGCAACAATTGAATATCATGGAATATCATGGATTGTCATCGTCCTACCAGGGTTGTTGCGCATCCACGCATCACACGCTGAATTAACTGCTTTCTTTAATGGACCATTCACTGTTCTGTCGACTGGCTGGAGCTTGTGTGAACAATGTGGTGGAAATGAGAGGATAACGATTCCGTTGGCCTTGCAGTAGTCTAGTGCTGCAATGGTTATATGTGACGGATGATTATCTAAAGTAAGAAGAACTTTATGGTTGATGGATGCCTGAGAATACTTCTTGAAGTGTTCCAAGAATATTAAAAATTCTTTTTCCTCCATCCACCCTGACTTATTTCCGGCACCTATACAACCAACGGGTCCATCGCGAACAAAATTAGGATTGTAGCGTATTCGCGGAAAGACGAACATGGCGGGAATGGCGTTTCCTAAAGCGTTAGCTGCAACGGTGACTGTCACAAGGGTACCTCGCTCTCCAGATGTAAGTGCCCCAACCTTAAACAAATAACATTCAATCTTATTGATTTAAATTTATTTACTTACCGTAAAAAAGTGTAAACCAACATATTTTTTCTTGTAGGTATTATTTGTACTAGCAATGCAATCATAGTAGAGAAATTTGGGTCATTTTTTTTTGCATATAGGAAAGTAGCGACAACTGTTTTACCACAGCGATTCGAAAATTGCAGCCATTGTAAAAGTTGTGAAATATAAAAAACTTTTCCAGCGACATATCGTTTAAGGTTTTTGCTCATATAGGCTAAATATTACGACGGTGGCAGCCAGAAGATTAAAAACGTATAGGTACATAGACTCTATTTCTATCTAACTGAATTGGCTCAAAGTTAGTTGGCTCTAGGTCCAATGGTTTCGGCTGGTTGATATGTCAATCAATTAGTCAGTGAATCAATCAGTCAGTTTCATTTTTCATAAATACAGAATTAATGAATGCAGAATACGTTATTATTAATTATAATTATTATTAAATACTTTACTCGTATGTTTTTTGTACAAATTTAGCCACATTGTTATTAATGTAATAAGTAACTCGAAAAAATTCAGGCGGGTCAGAGTAAATAAGTACATAAGCAATGAATTGTATGTAACAACCAACTTAATTAAGGTGACAAACGTTCATTATTCATTCCAGATAGACGAGCGAAAAGCTATACAAGCACCACTATATATGAAACATTCGTATTGTCGTGGTGATTCTGGCTCTATGCCAGTTACTCCGTGCAGATTATCACCGAAAAAAAATGTAAAGAAAAAGGAATTTCGAGCTAAAAGTTTTCTATGAAATCCACATTCAAATGACGATAGTTTTTCCTCTTCTTTATAAAATGATTTTGAAATTATTATAGAAATTAAATGTAATAAATAAATTAAAAATATTTTTAAAATACCATTAAAAATTAATAAATTTATTATTATTATTTTTTTTTTAACTTTTTAATTGGAAATTAAATGGAAATTAAGGGAATTAAAAGGCTTAAATGGCTTAGAATGGTCCTTGGTGGCCCAGCTTCGCAATCCACTAGCGATGATCAGACCCTGGGGAGAGCTCGGTCACGTAAGCCTAATGAACTAGAAGTTCCTACCTTGGATGCTTTTGCACTTCCTGGATACAGTCCCGCTGCTGCCGTCTCCTCGTACTAAGGCTCGTAACGAGGGTTTGTAGGACCCTTACGTCTGTATCTGTACTCACTTAATACGTGTAGATAAAACACACAAATGGACACCCGTTCACTTTGAATTTTCACACAAGTCTACCATAGTGACTTCGAAACTTTTTACTCATTTAACCGCAGGTGCCTGGTCTTTCCCGTTTGCTAATGACTTGTCAAATTAGCATCATACCTTTTCCTACGTTCCTTATTAAATCGTCCGTTTTTAAGATATTTCGCGTTTGGTACCTGCTTTTACAAATTTGGTTGATCCTTTTTATTTAAGTGCCCTTTTATTTGTTCAGGTGTATATTATCTTTTGTTTGAAATTCCCAATTTACAATAATAAATTTATGAGTCCGTTGGTCATTTCTTCACCGGACATTAGGCGATTTTATTTTTGGTTCTTGCCGAAATACGTATTATTGAGATATTAATTATGATATGTGAAAAAGGAGATGGCTATCATATTTACGATAACAACAGATCATAGAGGGGTGCTGTACCATATAAATCAAAATTATGTCGTCATGAAGACTAATTAGTCATGACAATCATAAAACTGACAATACTGGATAATGAATCGTCAACGGGGATAGTTGATACACGGGGTCAATTGATACGTATCAATTGTACCCTTCAATATTGTATCAATCGTCCCCGGCGACACTTTGTTCCAAAAAAACAATTTATTCTGAACTACATAGCACATATCCAGACAAAATAATACACAAAAGAATCCCAAGACCCAAAGGTACATGATAGGTAAGGCAAAAGTGAACATCATTACATCCATCATGAAAAATAAGTTGATTGAAATGTTACGTAAAACTTACATTTGGGGTCGTGAAATTTTGTCGGCTCCCTGTAGGCGTTTGCACAATCCGACGTCGGCGACTAACTAGAGGTTATACGGGGCCCTATAGAGGTATAATCTGTTGGCACTCACACATTGATAGCTATCATAGGAACTGAGAAAACGGCTTTGTTTTAACTGTCCCCTGTATCATTTGTCCCCGGTCTACCCTAATTATGTGTGGCCCAGTCGCATCTTTCCAACGATATGCGTAATCTATATCTCCGTCTGTCTCTTGCGTAGACTAAAACCGACATATTGATTTTACTTTCCAGGCCCACCAACCGACGAGGAGGGGAAATAATGTGAAAGCGCATTTTTTTTGCGATGATGTTGGAATCGATCCATTTTGAACCCGCCCCCCCCCCCCCCATCCAGTGACGACTAAACCCATTTGCAGAATGAAAACTCTCTGTGTGTCTATGTGTATGTGTGTCCCTCTGTGTGTGTGTGTATGTGTCTATACGCGTGTGTGTCTGTGTGGATTCCTCCACGATAGAGCCCAAACGCTTAATCCGATTGAATTGAAATTTTGTATGCAGGCATAATTTGGTCATGGCAAGAGTCGAAAAGATTGTGGTTCACATCAATCCACCAGGGGCGAACAAGTCATATATCCTCTACGGAATATTAGACTGAGAGACTTGAAATTTGGTGCACAGATGCCTTGTCGGGCCGAAATCACATTGTAAAATTTAGGTTGGAATATCAGGTATACAAGCTGCAGTAATGTTATTTAAATTCCGCCATACATCTTAATCAAATATTACCGCCGACCTGACTAAGGCTAGCCGAGAAACGAACCGCGCCGCCCGAGGCAATGTCAACGGGACCCAATCGGATTCATTCGCCGGCCGAGAGAGGGCGCTCATAGATTTTATTTATGCAATAAATATTCAGGGGAAATGAGTCGTTGGTTACTTGCAGGGAAACTCTTAAGGTGACACAACTGATTTTTTATAGTTTCTGTCCACTTACATTAAGCTTTGTGTTTAGAAGTATTGTCCATAGTATACTCATTGAAACTTAAGTCGGTCGATCCTGGCAAACTATATACAGACAACCGAATCACCGCGATACCACATCTGGATCGTGAGTTAAACTTAAACGGAGAGAACCGAGAGCGCCGGTTTTGATCGGGTGCCACCCCCCCCCCCCCCCACCCTCGTACTCGCCCGCGATGAAAATTCATTTTGCTCATATTAGCAAGCCGACTACATACTAGGTCTGGCTTGAGGAAAAAAACAATTATCTTTCACAAGGAAAACGTATCTCATACAAGCGTGCGTTACCGATGGGAAAACTGCGGGATTTGGGGGGTACGATTTGTTCGGATATTCTCCTGATTTCGCACCCTCAAACTTTCGTCTGCTCCCAGACCTAAAGAAATTCGTTTCTAGGAAGCGCTTTGCATTTGATGAAGAAGTTGAGAGGGCCATAGATGAACATTTTTAAGGCCTATCAGACTCACTTCCGGGAAGGAATACTGATGTTGGAGAAACGTTGGGCCAAGTGCAAATAAAATATTTTTTAAACTGAAAATCAACCCAGAACTTTTCACTTCACCCTCGTACGCTATTGAAATACACCGCCCTTGCATCTCCGATGCTAATCAATACGGGGCTCGTAGTTAAATGGTTATTAAGGAGGTACGTTTTCATACGGTTCAAATTTCTATGCTGGTTCACGTATGTTTCGGTCTGATCTTGTAGATGTTACAGGTCAAAAATAGCAATTTTGTCTAGGGTTACATTTTAAACGGTGGCAGCTGTCTCGATTTGTTCATAAGTCAATCAAGTTCAACATTTATAAATAAACGTCCGATTATCAGCGGTCGGCATCTTAACAACAAGAGACGCGCACAGACTATAAAGCCAGACAACTAACACAAATTATCCACTCCGAATCACTAATTGTTGCAATTAACATGTTAATGTTACGATAATGGTTTTTGAAAATATCCAAATAAATGAGTCTAATAGGTGGTCGGCAGTTTGGTGTCAGCTTTATATTTATCGCTTCGAGATACATTAAGAAATCTACATTCCTGTAATGCCAAGCGTGTCTCGCTGATTTAGCTAATACAGAACTTATTTATAATACCTACATTACGAACTAAGAAGCGGTGATCTCATCAAAAACACAAGTAATAGTAATATAATAACGTAACAAGATAAGACGGGCGCACCTCTTAAGCCCGGCGTCCACTTAAGCTGTGCTGCGTCGAGCTGCCTTTCGAGGTGAGCTCAGAATAGCTCATCAGGACGGCTGCTTGCGATTTCCATTTATACTGTGTATAATGCTCAGTATTCCCGACTTGCTCGAAAAGTGCGGACGTGCTTTGCTGTGATAATAAGCGGCGTGAAAATGGTGACATGGTAACCTAGAATGAATGTGACACCTCTGGATTTAAGTTTGAAAAAAGATAGCGGCGACGATTTTGATTTTGGAATGGTATGCATGCCCCGGCAAGCATGTGTATGAAGAAGTAAAAATACCGGCATATATTCTGGTTAAGTAACCATCCTGAATTTCACGACTTATTTCGTAATGAGATAAGACGGGGCACATCTAAGCCCGACGTCCACTTATGCTGTGATGCGTCAAGCTGTGTTTCGAAGTGAGCTCAGTACAGCTCGCCATGACAGCTGCTTGCGACTTCCATTTACACTGTGTATATAGCTCAGTATTCCAGTTTGGCTCCAGCAAAGCGGACGTGTTTTTCTAGGATTAAAAGGGGTGCCAAAGTGGCGATATGATAACTTGAATGAATTTTACACTTCTGGATTTAAGTAAATCTTAAGTTTGGAAGAAGACAGCGGCGACGATTTTGATTTTGGAAGGGTAGCGCTGGCAAGCATGTGCATGAAGTAATAGATATACCGGGAAGTATTCTAGCTAAGTAACATTATAAAACGCAGGGGCAGTTATACTGAATTTCACAACTTATCTGGTATCTTACATAAAACAACTAGTTTGTGAACGGTTTAAAACATGTTCTAAATTAAACAAATCTTGGGTGCGTGGGGGTCAGTAGACGGGCGAGAGCGGCGTATATATATATATATATATATATATATATATATATATATATATATATATATATATATATATATATATATATATATATATATATATATATATATATATATATATATATATATATATATATATATATATATATATATATATATATATATATATATATATATATATATATATATATATATATATATATATATATATATATAAATGAAAGGGCACTTATCTGGTCTGTGGCGACCAGGAGCGACTCCACGCCGTTTTTCTTTTCCTCTTTCAGTGTTTACTGTTTCCTGCTGTGGTATTGGAAAATGACCAAATCTTGGGAATTGGCTTATATTTATATTTTAGGCGCTTGCAAAGGTTCCGGTCTCAATAGGCAAAATTAATAAGGTTTATCATATTATCATAATCATCAAATGCTTTTTATTTTAATTTATAATCATTCATTTTAAAATAACGTTTTGCACGGTTGGTTATGGTACCTTAACTAAATCGTGTAAAATATTATTAATCCATTTCTTTTTGTTCGATTCCTTGAATTAAAATTTTCAACGAATTATTCGATTTCAGAAATGTCACATATCTTGACGACGGCTGAGCCAAAATATTGATACACATTTTTAATTATCATTAGTTTTTAAGATACACTAATCGCCATTATTTTTCAGCATTGATTCTCATCTTTCGAATTGTTGTGTTACCGCTGTAGGAGAAAATAGGAAGCCGGTTTGGTCATTTTCCAATACCACAGCAGGAAACAGCAAACACTGAAAGAGGAGAAGAAAAACGGCATGGAGTCGCTCCTGGTCGCCACAGACCAGATAAGTGCCCTTTCATTTATTTTATAATTTCATTTATTTAGTAATAAACATAATTTCAATTTGAAAAAATAATAATTTACACTTATACAATCAAATGTTATTAAATATATATATATATATATATATATATATATATATATATATATATATATATATATATATATATATATATATATATATATATATATATATATATATATATATATATATATATATATATATATATATATATATATATATATATATATATATATATATATATATATATATATATACAGTGATATATACATATATGACAGTGAAGCCTTCTTCTCGTTAGGTACCGTCTTAAGTGAACGAAGTTACAATGTAGAGAAAATTCTTTCATTATTCAGCGCTGGTACAGACATGCCTTATTGGAAAATGATGGGGATACAATTCTCTTAAGGCACGTCTTATATAATGGATATTCTTCCTGACTTTTTGTCGATTGAAATAGGAAAAAGCGGCATACCGTTTCGCGAGGTTGATATGGTATTCCTTGCGTGCAGCGAAAGAAATAATTGCGCTTTAATCAAAAAGGCGCATATAAGAAGTTGTCGAGCGCAATAAGAGGGAGTGCTTCATGCACCTGGTCACTGCTGCTGGACGAAATTTATGTGTGCACTTACTATTGCAAACAAGCCGCCGCGCCACGCCGCCATACATCCACTTTGGAATTGTCCGCAGGTATTCAGTTCCATTAAGGTTATGCATTATGCATCGGACCGTGCGTGGAAAATGAGAGGCTCCCTTGGCTCAATGGGCATTTATGGCGAGGAGATGAGGAGCTGGCTCGCTACCCACAATATTAATATTTGAATGAGATATACTTACGGATGTGCACAACTTTCGATTGTGCAATGTAAGTTTATGGGTCCCTTTACCGTCGACGAACGAACCTTTGCCGAAGTGAACAATTTGTTTAATTTTAGATTTTTTCGCTTTAATTCGTCTCAATTGGAGGCATTTTGTGTTGCAAAAGGATTAGCTTGATTTTTGAGATATATGGATGAATAGTGATCGTTCGTGGACGGTAAAGCGACCCATAAACTTACATTGCACAGTCGAAAGTCGTGCACATCCGTAAGTATATCTCATTCAAATATTAGCATTTCCCGATCCCGATATATATATATAAAAGCGTGACATGCCCTCATATCAATGAAAGGAAGCAGTCAGCTCTTTCCTATTAGTTGGAAAGATTACCTTTAACCTAAATGGATTATTTACAATGAACGAAACATAAAATATGTAAAAATTCAATATTTTGAAATATTTGATAGTTTTGTGTATATATTCTTTTTAGAATTGATCAATAAGATGATTATAAAGTAAATAATTATAAAAGCCACTTACATCGTGACGAAGGATTCCCTTGATCGGATTCGGGAATGCTTTAGGTGTTAACGAGAATGATGAATGCCTCTCACTTGCGGAAAGAGGAGTAGGTTTAAGTTGGGCCCATTTTACAACTAGTAACGCTCACCCTTCATCCAATTATCTCAAAAATTAAGCTACAATCCTTCTTTATACGTAAACTCACTCAATTTCCTATTATTTCAAGGGAAATAACAAGACAAGACGAGCTACTTGACAGATGGAAGAATTTAAAATTTCGAATTTCGTTTTTTTATTTTCTAAAGGTGCGATATAAAGAAGCTGCGATCAATATTCAGCTGAAAACTTAAAACTAAAAGCGTGACATGCCCTCATATCAATGAAAGGAAGCAGTCAGCTCTTTCCTATTAGTTGGAAAGATTACCTTTAACCTAAATGGATTATTTACAATGAACGAAACATAAAATATGTAAAAATTCAATATTTTGAAATATTTGATAGTTTTGTGTATATATTCTTTTTAGAATTGATCAATAAGATGATTATAAAGTAAATAATTATAAAAGCCACTTACATCGTGACGAAGGATTCCCTTGATCGGATTCGGGAATGCTTTAAGTGTTAACGAGAATGATGAATGCCTCTCACTTGCGGAAAGAGGAGTAGGTTTAAGTTGGGCCCATTTTACAACTAGTAACGCTCACCCTTCATCCAATTATCTCAAAAATTAAGCTACAATCCTTCTTTATACGTAAACTCACTCAATTTCCTATTATTTCAAGGGAAATAACAAGACAAGACGAGCTACTTGACAGATGGAAGAATTTAAAATTTCGAATTTCGTTTTTTTATTTTCTAAAGGTGCGATATAAAGAAGCTGCGATCAATATTCAGCTGAAAACTTAAAACTAAAAGCGTGACATGCCCTCATATCAATGAAAGGAAGCAGTCAGCTCTTTCCTATTAGTTGGAAAGATTACCTTTAACCTAAATGGATTATTTACAATGAACGAAACATAAAATATGTAAAAATTCAATATTTTGAAATATTTGATAGTTTTGTGTATATATTCTTTTAAGAATTGATCAATAAGATGATTATAAAGTAAATAATTATAAAAGCCACTTACATCGTGACGAAGGATTCCCTTGATCGGATTCGGGAATGCTTTAGGTGTTAACGAGAATGATGAATGCCTCTCACTTGCGGAAAGAGGAGTAGGTTTAAGTTGGGCCCATTTTACAACTAGTAACGCTCACCCTTCATCCAATTATCCAATATATATATATATATATATATATATATATATATATATATATATATATATATATATATATATATATATATATATATATATATATATATATATATATATATATATATATATATATATATATATATATATATATATATATATATATATATATATATATATATATATATATATATATATATATATATATATATATATATATATATATATATATATTGTAGCGGTATTGGCTTTTCCGGCGAGAAAAACAGTCGGAAAACCCAATCTCGTTCGCGACATTCAATACGAAAACATGCCCTTTGATCCGCGAGCGGTTTGACGTTTCAGTCAGCGCGCGGCGGCGTAGTGTTGGACATCGATTGAGCGACGGATCGACCCGTTATCGATCGTGCGATCATTTAGCGATCCGATGGTGTACGAATAGCACATAAATAAAATAATTTCGAATAAATTCGGAATTATGTCAGAATATAATAATGATAAATAAAAGTAATATTCGGTTGTTTTAAAATTTATTATTTAGACTGTAAAATATTTGGTTCTTAAAAATAATTGAAATATAGAATATAATACAAAGATAAATCAGGAAATTTAATGAGAATAATTACGAAATTATTAGTTCGCAATAGAATTTCATCTCGTTTTTGGGCGGGAAAACGAAATTCGTTGACCCGCGGATTACCTCGCAGATTGTAAAAGGGTTATTCGTTTTCCGGCCTTCAAGCAAACCACTTCAAATAATCAAGAGATCCCGAGGAAATAGTCGTCGAACCAGTGTTACGGATAACTCGGTGAGTCCTGTTTAATGCTTGAGGGTTAGGGGAAACCCGCTTTGGGGTTCCCGATTAACGATAGGGAGAGTGCCGGCCGGGAAGATCGGACCACTGGCGGGGGGCCGCTGCCCTCAGTCCTCCCTGGTCCAATCTGTCCTATCCCCTGGCCGCGCTGAGTGTTTCCTAACCCGAATATTGTGATCTGTGCAGGGATCTCTTGAAGGCGATCATCTCCGGCGTTTGCATCTCTTGAAGGCGACCATCTCCGGCGTCTGGATCGGGAAGGCGACCGATCTCCGGCGTCTAGATCCCTGGAAGACGACCAACCTCCGGCGTCTGCATCGCTGAAGGCGACCTCAAGGGAGGCGATATAGGGCGAGCACAGCGGCGAGATCTGGCGGGCATCAACCTCAGCTACCCCCAGGTTCCGGGAACGCAGATCCCCGGCGAGAAGAACCGTTCGGGCTCAAGCGGTGCGGCTAAAGACGAGGGAAGCCGTCCCTACAGACGTCCAAGGAGTAGAAGCTGACGAAGGCCTCGCAGGCGCAGTGCCCGGACTGGGAGTACTCTCGGGGCTATCCCTCGTTCACACGTTTTCCCCCTGGATCGTCAACGTCAACGTCCTTTTATTTTAACTTTACATTTTTATCTTGTCAACGTTTCTCTATTGCCACTTTTATATTTTTATCTTTCAAACGCCTTCTCATTTTATTTTATAATTTTATCTGGACGTTTTGTTGTTTTATCTTTTATGCTTTTTTTTATAAATCGTTCTTAATTTAACTTTTAAAACCTCAATAAACACAAACTATTACTGAGCTGATTGTTTCCGATTTCTCATTAAGGAGCCGACCCTCGAGATCAGGTCTCTGCTCTTCTCTAGTTTTGAGTTACCGGTCATAGATTACTTTATTCAATCTTCGGTTATCATATCGTTAAATTGGTCGATTTTAAGTGTTTCGCGAACGTACGATACTTAATCGGCGCGGTGAATATATTGCCGCGGCCGTTATACGACAATACATACTAATTGACGTTTTCATACCTAAAATAACCCTTGTTAAAATCAAAACTATAAATACCCAAAACTATTATTCCTAAACCTATTTATAAACGTCACAATATATATATATATATATATATATATATATATATATATATATATATATATATATATATATATATATATATATATATATATATATATATATATATATATATATATATATATATATATATATATATATATATATATATATATATATATATATATATATATATATATATATATATATATATATATATATATATATATATATATATATATATATATATATATACACTACTGTGAATAAGTCTTAGAACACTCTATTCTTCTTGAAATAAACGCTGATAACTCATCAATAAAAAATATAATAAAAAAAAATTAAAAGCCATTTTAAGCTCACATTTATGTTTAATATAAATCAATTTGCTTATAAGCAATTATATCTAAAATTAAATTAAAACTTAATTTTTAGTGTGCCCTTCCTTAGCACGCACCGTTTCTGCCATGCGGGCCGGCGCACTTGCAGTTAGTTTTTTAACGAATTCTTCGGGTATTTTGGCCTATTCTTTTTCCAGCAATCTCCACAGATCTTCCTTGTTTGTTGGACGTCTGTCTGTTTTTTACTGTCCAAATATTCTTAACGGTGCTCAATTAAATTAAGATCGGGACTCTGGGCAGGCCAATCAAACAAATCATGGTCGCCAGCACGATTTTTTTGCTCCAATGTTTTTTTTGTTAATTTTTCTGTGTGCTTTTGGTTTGTTATCTTGCTGTAGGATATAGTTATCCCCAATCTAACGGTGTCTAGAAGTAATAGCGTACTGCTTTAGTAAGTTCATGTACCCGTCTGAATACAGTCTCTCATGAATTCTGACCAAGGGTCCAACCCCATTCACCGAAAAATACCCCTAAACCATAACAGAACCTCCCACATGCTTAACTGTTGCAGCCAAACACTTGTATTTATATTGTTCTCCGTGGCATCTGCGGACGAATTGGCGGCGATAAAATCCAAGAAATTGAATTTGGACTTGTCTGTCCAGAGGACTCTTTTCCACTGCCCATGGTCCAAGTTTTATGTTCTTGGGCAAATTTTAATCGTCTCTGACGATTATTCTTACGAAGTAATAGTTTCCGCTTGGTCACACACCCTCGAAGATTATTTTTCAGCAGGACTCTTCGAACCGCCGATGGGGTCACCAAAACGCCGCAAGACTCATTAAGATCCTGGGCCAGATCACGGCTTGAGTTTTTTTTTGACCACAAGGATGAGACCACTTGATAGTGCTCTGATTATCCATCAATCTTTTTAGGTCTTCCACTCCTCGGACAGTCTTCGATTTGGTCGGTATTTTTGAATTTTTTGATTATATTTTCCAGTCAGTTGTTGGATTTTTCACACTGAAAGTCCTTCTTTATGGTGAATAATATTTTTTTGTAGATCCATTGCACTAATTTTATTCATTTTGATAAAATATATTAAAAGAGTTCACAGGTCAACAACAATATAAACACTTTTGCGTGGCAGGGTTAAACGACGGTATTTCGAATTATTTTTTTTTAAATATTCACAGAGAGAATCAAAACCTATTTCATAATAACCGTTTTGCGACGTGCTCAAGATGCAACTACTCAAAAATAACATTAGTATTGAATACAACCCCTTTTTCAGGTAAAGACGAGAACGGCATTTTGTGAAAATTTAACCATTTTCCACTCATCTAATTGTTTCCGAACCCAGGTAGGTTGCAGAAATGTCTAATAAAGTTTTATGACTCCTCCGATGAATGAACAAGCCCGACAAAAAAAAGGAATGGGCGCACTTAGTTACTTTCAAAAATATGACACCTCGCTTATTTTGTGGGTAACTGTTCGAAGACTTATTCACAGTGGTGTGTATATATATATATATATATATATATATATATATATATATATATATATATATATATATATATATATATATATATATATATATATATATATATATATATATATATATATATATATATATATATATATATATATATATATATATATATATATATATATATATATATATATATATATATATATATATATATATATATATATATATATATATATATATATATATATATATATATATATATATATATATATATATATATATATATATATATATATTT
>CALYMY010000194.1:0-67316 GCA_944548615.1 Micropterix aruncella | reverse complement strand
TATATATATATATATATATATATATATATATATATATATATATATATATATATATATATATATATATATATATATATATATATATATATTTATAATATATATATATATATATATATATATATATATATATATATATATATATATATATATATATATATATATATATATATATATATATATATATATATATATATAAATATATATATATATATATATATATATATATATATATATACATATATATATATATATATATATATATATATATATATATATATATATATATATATATATATATATATATATATATATATATATATATATATATATATTATATATATATAGTATATATATATATATATATATATATATATATATATATATATATATATATATATATATATATATATATATATATATATATATATATATACTAGCTGTTGCCCGCGGCTTCGCACGCGTTAAATTTGGGTTAAGATAGATCCCTTTTTCCCAGTCAAGTGGTAAGTTTTTGCGTGTAATATATAAAGGTATCTAACGTCCTTCTCTGTAGGTACTCCTGTCAATATGTACTTCATGATGATCAACTAAGTAATTAAGGCGTGAAGATGTGACGATCGCGGTGCTTGCGCTACGCATGTTATCGAGACAAATGATGAATTTATAATGAGGTTCTAGCGCCTTCTCACGTCCGGGAACCGTCGCGCGCGACTTCTATTTTGATTTTTAGGGTTATTTACCTCTTCTCACCCCCTAAGTGGTAGATTTTAGAAAAATATGAAACATGCATTTGCTTATTTGTTTTTTATCATTTAAACCCCTTTTCGCCACATTAGGGGTTGAATTAAAAAAATACTAAATACGTATTTGCCTAAATGTTTATTAGAGTATACAATTTCCATCTAATATCGTTTCTCCATACAAATTTTAAACCCCTTTTCACGCCTTTAGGGGTTGAATTGTGAAAAAACGTGAAAGACGTATTTAATTATTTGTTTATTAGAGTTATCCTACAAAGTTTCAAAATAAAAAGTCCATCTAATATCGTTTCTCCATACAAACTTAAACACCCCTTTTTACGCCTTTAGGGGTGAAATTTCAAAAAAATACGAAACACATATTTGCTTAGATGGTTGTTAAAGTAATCCTACAAAATTCATCCAATATCGTTTTTTCATACAAATTTTGAAACCCCGTTTCACCCCTTTAGGGGTTGAATTTTGAAAAAACACAAAAGACATATTTGCTTATTTGTTTATTCGAGTAATCTTACAAAGTTTCGAATTAAAAAGTATATCTATATCGTTTTCCATACAAATTTCGAAACCCCTTTTCACCCCTTTAGTTGTGGAATTTTGAAAAAATATGAAACACGTGTTTCCTTATTTATTTATTAGAGTGACCTTACAAAGTTACGAAATAAAAAGTCCATCTAAAATCGTTTATCCATACAAACTTTAAAACCCCGTTTTACCCCTCTAAGGGCGAAATTTTGAAAAACCATGAAAGACCCATTTGTTTATTTGATTATGAGAGTAATATTACAAAGTTTTGATTTAAAAAGTCTATCTGTATCGTTTCTCCATACAAATTGTATAACGCCCTTTCACCCGTTTAGGGGTTAAATTTTGAAAAACCACGAAAGACGTATTTTCTTACTTTTTTATTAGAGTAATCCTTCGAATTTTCGAAATAAAAAGCACATCTTATGTTGTTTATTCATACAAAGTGTGGAACCCTGTTTCACCCCTTTAAGGGTAGAAAGACATCGGACATTGAAAGAGTTCAGAAAACGGTTCTGAGGTGGATGCGTTTTAAATTCTTTCAGGAAATAGAATTCGCCGATTACAACGCCCAAACTCACTTTTTTAAATGTCAATCTCTGAAGATGAGACGTACTCTTACAGATCTTCTCCTCATTAATTCACTTTTTACCCATAAACTCGACTGCCCTGATCTGCTCAGTTGTTTCCCGCTGAACGTTCCGTCGACCCACAGAACTCGTCGTTGTTATGTCTTCCGTCCGCCGCATTGTTCAACCAATAACGCTCTATTCTCGCCGGTGCCCCGTATAATGCACTCATTTGTGAAAATTGTTAATTGCTTTGATGGTATGCTTCTCAGTAAATCACAATTCAAGCAACTCGCCTCTGCAAAAATAACTGACTAAAAATAAAAAAAATAAAAAAATAAACACCAAACTGAAATTAAAATAAAATATTTAAGGTATTAGAAGAGTATAACAAAATAGGTAAATTATCAATAAGTAGAAAACGTTTTTAGATTTATATCAAATAACTTAATGTAATATTATCTCTAGTACGTAAGACTGATGTAAATCTGTTGTTTTTTCAAATAAAGAGAAAAAAAAAAAATAAATAAAAAAAAAAAAAAGACCTATTTTCTTATTTGTTTAATAGAGTAACCTTACAAAGTTTCGAATTAAAAAGTTCAGAATAACGTTTCTTCATAATAATTTTATAACCCCTTTCCACCCCTTTAGGGGTTGAATTTTGGAAAAACCACGAAAATCGCATTTTGGTTTTTTTTTTATTAGAGTACTCCTACAGGAATTCGAAATCTAAAGCACGTCTAATATTGTTCATTCATACAAATTTTGAAACCCCGTTTCACCCCTTTAGGGGTTGAATTTTGAAAAAACATGAAACACCTGTTTTCTTATTTGTTTATTACAGTAATCTTACAAAGTTTCAAATTAAAAAGTACATCTATATCGTTTCTTCATAAAAAACTGGAAACCCTTTTTCACCCCTTTAGGGGTTGAATTTTCAAAAAATATGAAACACGTGTTTCCTTATTTATTTATTAGAATAATCTTACAAACTTTCGAAATAAAAAGTCCATCTAAAATCGTTTATCCATACAAACTTTAAACCCCCGTATCACCACTTTAGGGGCGGAACTTTGAAAAACCATTAAACACCTATTTGATTATTTGTTTATAAGAGTAATCTTAAAAAGTTTCGAATTAAAAAGTACATCTATATCGATTTTCCATACAAACTTTGGAACCCCTTTTCACCCCTTTAGGGGTTGAATTTTGAAAAAATATGATACACGTGTTACCTTATTTATTTATTAGAGTAATCTTACAAAGTTTCGAAATAAAAAGCACATCTAATATTGTTCATTCATACAAATTTTGAAACCCCGTTTCACCCCTTTAGGGGTTGAATTTTGAAAAAACATGAAACACCTGTTTTCTTATTTGCTTATTAGATTAATCTTACAACGTTTCGAATTAAAAGGTACATCTATATCGTTTCTTCATAAAAAAAATCGAAACCCTTTTTCACCCCTTTAAGGGTTGAATTTTTAAAAAATTAGAAAAACGTATTTCCTTATTTATTTATTAAAGTAATCTTACAAACTTTCGAAATAAAAAGTCCAACTAAAATCGTTTATCCATACAAACTTTAAAACCCTGTTTCACCCCTTTAAGAATAGAATTTTGAAAAAACATGAAACACCTATTTCCTTATTTGTTTATTAGAGTAGTCTTTCAAAGTTTCGAATTAAAAAGTACATCTATATAGGTTTTCCATACAAACTGTGAAACCCCTTTTCACCCCTTTAGGGGTTGAATTTTCAAAAAATATGAAACACGTGTTTCCTTATTTATTTATTAGAGTAATCTTACAAACTTTCGAAATAAAAAGTCCATCTAAAATCGTTTATCCATACAAACTTTAAACCCCCGTATTACCCCTTTAGTTGCGGAATTTTGAAAAACCATAAAACACCTATTTGATTATTTGTTTAAAAGAGTAATCTTCAAAAGTTTCGAATTAAAAAGTACATCTATATCGATTTTCCATACAAACTTTGGAACCCCTTTTCACCCCTTTAGGGGTTGAATTTTAAAAAAATATAATACACGTGTTACCTTATTTATTTATTAGAGTAATCTTACAAAGTTTCGAAATAAAAAGCACATCTAATATTGTTCATTCATACAAATTTTGAAACCCCGTTTCACCCCTTTCGGGGTTGAATTTTGAAAAAACATGAAACACCTGTTTTCTTATTTGCTTATTAGAGTAATCTTACAAAGTTTCGAATTAAAAAGTACATCTATATCGTTTCTTCGTAAAAAAAATCGAAACCCTTTTTCACCCCTTTAGGGGTTGAATTTTTAAAAAATTAGAAATACGTGTTTCCTTATTTATTTATTAAAGTAATCTTACAAACTTTCGAAATAAAAAGTCCAACTAAAATCGTTTATCCATACAAACTTTAAAACCCTGTTTCACCCCTTTAAGGGTAGAATTTTGAAAAAACATGAAACACCTATTTCCTTATTTGGTTATTAGAGTAGTCTTTCAAAGTTTCGAATTAAAAAGTACATATATATAGGTTTTCCATACAAATTGTGAAACCCCTTTTCACCCCTTTAAGGGTTGAATTTTCAAAAAATATGAAACACGTCTTTCCTTATTTATTTATTAGAGTAATCTTACAAACTTTCGAAATAAAAAGTCCATCTAAAATCGTTTATCCATACAAACTTTAAACCCCCGTATTACCCCTTTAGGGGCGGAATTTTGAAAAACCAATAAACACCTATTTGATTATTTGTTTATAAGAGTAATCTTAAAAAGTTTCGAATTAAAAAGTACATCTATATCGATTTTCCATACAAACTTTGGAACCCCTTTTCACCCCTTTAGGGGTTGAATTTTGAAAAAATATGACACACGTGTTACCTTATTTATTTATTAGAATAATCTTACAAAGTTTCGAAATAAAAAGCACATCTAATATTGTTCATTCATACAAATTTTGAAACCCCGTTTCACCCCTTTAGGGGTTGAATTTTGAAAAAACATGAAACACCTGTTTTCTTATTTGTTTATTAGAGTAATCTTACAATGTTTCGAATTAAAAAGTACATCTATATCGTTTCTTCATAAAAAAATCGAAACCCATTTCACCCCTTTAGGGGTTGAATTTTAAAAAAATATGAAAAACGTGTTTCCTTATTTATTTATTAAAGTAATCTTACAAACTTTCGAAATAAAAAGTCCAACTAAAATCGTTTATCCATACAAACTTTAAAACCCTGTTTCACCCCTTTAAGGGTAGAATTTTGAAAAAACATGAAACACCTATTTCCTTATTTGTTTATTAGAGTAGTCTTTCAAAGTTTCGAACTAAAAAGTACATCTATATAGGTTTTCCATACAAACTGTGAAACCCCTTTTCACCCCTTTAGTGGTTGAATTTCGAAAAATCCGCCCTTAGTGAGCGTTTGCGTTCTAAAAGGAACCTATGTTAAAAATTTCAGCTTCCTAGGTCTAAGGGTTAGGGCTGGGCGTTGATGAGTCAGTCAATGAATGAATGAATGAGTGAATCGGAACTTCTCTTTTTATATATGAGATATATATATATATATATATATATATATATATATATATATATATATATATATATATATATATATATATATATATATATATATATATATATATATATATATATATATATATATATATATATATATATATATATATATATATATATATATATATATAAGATGATTATAAAGTAAATAATTATAAAAGCCACTTACATCGCGACGAAGGATTCCCTTGATCGGATTCGGGAATGCTTTAGGTGTTAACGAGAATGATGAATGCCTCTCACTTGCGGAAAGAGGAGTAGGTTTAAGTTGGGCCCATTTTTCAACTAGTAAACGCTCACCCTTCATCCAATTATCTCAAAAATTAAGCTACAATCCTTCTTTATACGTAAACTCACTCAATTTCCTATTATTTCAGGGGAAATAACAAGACAAGACGAGCTACTTGACAGATGGAAGAATTTAAAATTTCGAATTTCGTTTTTTTATTTTCTAAAGGTGCGATATAAAGAAGCTGCGATCAATATTCAGCTGAAAACTTAAAACTAAAAGCGTGACATGCCCTCATATCAATGAAAGGAAGCAGTCAGCTCTTTCCTATTAGTTGGAAAGATTACCTTTAACCTAAATGGATTATTTACAATGAACGAAACATAAAATATGTAAAAATTCAATATTTTGAAATATTTGATAGTTTTGTGTATATATTCTTTTTAGAATTGATCAATAAGATGATTATAAAGTAAATAATTATAAAAGCCACTTACATCGCGACGAAGGATTCCCTTGATCGGATTCGGGAATGCTTTAGGTGTTAACGAGAATGATGAATGCCTCTCACTTGCGGAAAGAGGAGTAGGTTTAAGTTGGGCCCATTTTTCAACTAGTAAACGCTCACCCTTCATTCACGCATTCCCGAATCCGATCAAGGGAATCCTTCGTCGCGATGTAAGTGGCTTTTATAATTATTTACTTTATAATCATCTTATTGATCAATTCTAAAAAGAATATATACTGCAACGAAACCGTTCTGTTTTATTTACGTTTTATTTTTGCAATTTGTATTATATAATTATTATTAAGCAAGACAGCAATTTGGTAGTCAATAAGAGGTGTTTACTTATTATTTGATATTAACGTAGCTATAGAAGCAATGGGCGCCAGACTAGCCAAATACTGGAACGGTTCGCTGGTTAAAGCAAGCAGACCTGCACCGGAAAACAGGTTTCTGCGCGGCGGATTTTAGGGGAATTCAGGATAACACCACCTGAGAGGCTGGCAGCTCGTTTGAATAGGAATGTCGGAGGGGTCGTGGGAGAAACTCTCAGAGAGCGCAAGTTGCGCACTATAAACGAAAATCTATGGGTGTCCCTGATTGAAATGAGGACCACCTTTAAGAGGCGTCCGGTATGAAGAGGAAGAACAGGTTGAGTAGAACCCGGTGAGTTTATGATCTTATTTTATTTTTTTCACGCGTCTCCGCTGAAGGCGGTCGTACGTCATGCGGTCAGCGCCATCTCAATGCGGCGGCCGGTTATTATTGGAAACCTTGATTCATTCTGCGGCCGATAGATGGCGAATATGTTGGAAATGCGCGAAATACGATCTCAGTGAAAAGCCTATGAATTAATATTAACAAAATAAATAAATATGGACTAAGAAAATGTATGCCAAAAAGTAAGAAAATTAATGGAAATACGAAATGATGAACGAATGGAAAGGTTCAAGAAATAAAAAAATATGAATATAATTAAGAAATAAATAAAAAAAAAATATGACGCCGATGGCGGAAAACTACTAATTAAAAAAAAATGAAAATATATTGCAATGTGTATGGCAGTTAAACGGTCCCCAAGAGAAAATAAATAAAAAAAGAAAAGAAGAGAAGAAAAAGAATTATTAGCAGACTAATTGAAAAGGAATGAAAATATTTTCTAGTAAAATGTCAAACTAGTTATTTTTCTTTTTTTTTGAACGCTACTCCTTCGGTAGCAAGAAAAAAAATGAAATGAACAGGACAAAAATAAAATTACTGGATAAGCCAAGGAGAAAAGGATAAAGGTCACTAACTATTTTTTTACTTTGTATTTCCTCTCTCCACCTTCTTGTCTTCAAGGAAAAAAAAGGAAAAATTATAACTCGAGGTTGTTGTGGTTTAGAGAAAAGTGTGCTTTATTCACGACATGAAATAAGAGAAATAAAGAACAATAGACAAGAAAGAAAAACAGTATTCAGTAGTATTCCATTTTGTAAATTATTTTATGACGAACTTAGATATTAAATATTTCTTTCACCCCAGCGGGTCATAAGTGTTATTACAAATTTTTGTTCCTTTATGATGGACTTAAATTTAACTATTTTCTTTCACCCCAGCGGGTTATGAATATTATTATAAGTTTTTACTCCTTTATGACAAACTTAAATATTAAATCTTTTCTTTTTATAAAGGTAAGTATTGAAACCTCCTTGGTCTCTTTAAAGAAAACAAACAATCGAGCGCTTACTATAGCTAGAATATATCGCAACCGTCCTGTACCAACCGCAACCAATCCTATCGGGTACTATAAGAATTATTCCCGTTACCCATTTTCTCTTAGAAATCGATACGAGAAATGTAACCCAAATTTTAGGAATACCTGCTTTTAATATACGACGGAATCGCGCACTATTATATTAAATGGGATCTATAGGTATCTTTATTTGCGGAGGTCACACCCTCTACTTTTCGGAGGCCCAAGTCAAATTTTGTCTACCTCGCGTCCGATTTCGAATAACCGGTTCCCTCTTTTTTTTTACATAAAATTTACATATTATTTGAAAACGGAAAAAAAAATGTGAAAGATGAATGAAGAACCCGGAAAAAAAAAATATAAAAATGAAAGAAACAAAGAAGTAAATTGTTGGTATTAATTCCGACCGGATTGCATCGCGTACCTATCTTACCTACTTAAGTGTACGAGGTACCTTTCCGAATGTATACTTTTAAAAAAATGTGTAATAGGCACTTCGGCCTGACTGGAAATTCCAAAAAAAAAGAAAAAAAGAATAAGAAGAACTGATAAAAGGAATAAGACTACGTTCTACTACATTAGAGAAATCTTTATCTCATCTCCGAGATTTCTAGATTATTTTATGCGTTTTTTTTAAGTATATGAAACTGATATAAAGTTTGCGATTTGCTAACCGTTATACAAGGAAATTCAAAAGTAACCACTGTGAAGATAGTATGAAGATAAAAAAATTAAGGTAAAATATGAATGGAGGAAAAAGAAGAATAAAAAAAAAAAAAAACCAATCTCCGGACCGTGGGTGTGTTTCTGTAATGGCAGAAACCACATTATATTTTCTGGAGATATTAGTTAAATGGTATCTATAAAATTAAAATTCCTACCTTGGAACTATCGAGCACTGAATTTAACACAATAAAATTTTTCTAGTCGGCAAAACTATTGAATCGGCGGGCCTCTGCGTGTGAATGATGGCCCGGAACCCGACCGGTTCCGGGCCGCTTCTATCCAAAAGTGGCCGACCGTCCGCTATTTTTTTTTGTCTGGCTCGAAAACTACCCATGTAAATTCTACGTACCTACGGTCTTCTAGCACATTCTAAAACGCATTAGCGCGTAGAGCGCGTTTGAATTTTTATCTAGAGAGCGTTTGACACTCATTGTTTGATATTTATATTATTTCTGAACTTTATATATGTATATTTAATATTATCAATTGTTTATAAAAGGAAAAGATACATCGAAGATGGTTGCAACAACTGGTTGTTGCAATGCCGGCTTGGTGAGATCACGTGCTAACCTAAAGCTACGGTGCTACGAGGGGTGCTACGCCGCCCTCGGCCATACATAACCTTGCCCAGTAAGGCACTAATAAATTTTACAAATTAATAACTTTGATACGACGATAATGAATGGGTTGCTGTATCCGATAGGTTTGGTTGTCTCAGGTATTTGTGGTACGGTTGCGACTTACAAAAAAAATTATAATAATAATGAAGACGTAGACGCCCATGGTTGCGAAGTTGCACGGAAGGTACGGAGCTGCGGGGAAGCGTTGGCCGAGGTCCATCAGCTGCCGTGATCAGTCTTGAAACATGGTAAACAAAGAAAAAGTTCTGATATTAGTGGGATGTCCGACTGGTACGTGCGGACTCCTGCGATTAATTAGCCCGCTACTGCGGCTTGTCGATCCTCGTATGGAATCTTGTAAAAAAATAATGTCTAATCTGACTGGATTATTGCACAGTTCCTCGTATACTAATGTTCCTGGAAAAATGCACTTTACACGAATTTACTGTCTTTCTTGACACACAAAACAATATAGTTGTAGTCCATTGCTAGTATACTATATATATATGAAGGTGTGATACTCGTGTTCCATGATGTCGTGTCCGTGTGTGGACGCGAAACGCTGCGGTGACCGTGTAGGTGCGGGCACCTGGCTACGCCGGCCCTGTGCGTAGGCTGCTACGACCGCGCGATCAAGCCTTGGTGGCGATCTGCGTGGTCGCCCCGCGCGGCTGTCCTCAGCCTGCGCAGGTTCTCGCCGAAATAGCTGGCGGAGAGTCGTGCCCCTGCGCGAATGCGAACGCTACAGCGACCGGGTGGGTGTATTGCCCAACTGCGCCGGTCCTGTGCGTAGGCTGCTACGATCGCGCGATCTATCCTTGTTGGAGATCTGCGCGACCGCCCGCGCGGCTTGTCCTCTGCCTGAGCGGGTTTTCTCCGTATTGGTTGTGGTGAAACGACATGCAGACGTGACTTGCCGTCGCTGTCTACTCCCATGGTAACTCCTCGAAGTTCAGGTATTGACTGGCAGCTGCTTGAAGTCTGGACCTCGGACGCTCCTCCTCCTCTTCTTTCTTCTGGTCTTCTTCCGCCGGAGATTGGTTTTTTAGGGTTTGGTTTTTTTTTACTAAATTACTAGGGTGTGCTCTTCTAATTACAAAAAAAAATATATCTATTTCTACGTTTTGCCGATTGAACTATGGTTTTACATTACCCGAGTATGACTATTTCCTATTCTATATTTACTATCTATGAACGTTACGCGTTGTAATCTGGTCGGTCAATCACGGCTTGTGAACCGTTTTATTTTGTCAAAAATAGGGACAACATATAAATAAATGAATCATAAAAAAGTATATCGAATACAATGGGTGGGTGCCCTTATTAGCATTCCATTATTTGAATTTTAAATAACTGTTTTGATTTTGGGTGATTCCGAGAAGTGTGTGACCTCCTTTGTACGTTACAAGCAAATACATAATGTGATTTTTATATGGGAAAATATGATAAGAATTAGGGATTTGAAATCTTTATTTAGGTTTAGCCGAGCTTTTAGTGTCAAGGCCACCGTTTAAAGTCAATGTGTACCATTGTATAATCATTACTTGCTTGTACCTCAGTAAGGTGAAACGATTCACAACAGTGTCGAGATACTAGCTTGTAATTTTGGATTTTAATCCTGTGTGACCGAGTCAAAACGATATAAACATAGTCGCTTTATTATGCGATAAATCAAACTAAAATAAATAATCTATTTGTTTATAACAAAAAAATAGAAAATAGTGTAGGTGTAATATTTCGATTTTCCATCAAACGGGGTTTCCTAACGCTACCTGTCCATACGCCTTTCGTTCATCTCATACAAGGTATTCCTTCCATTTCTCCTTTCATACTTCACCTGATTGTGTCAAACTTATTTCTTACCCTATTATTAATTTTAGTTCTAATTATGATTTTAGAGTTGAACTTGGTTTTCTATGTATGTTTATACTGTGGTGAGTCGAGGTGATTTAATACAAAGGTACTGTGATTTGTGGAATAATTATATATAAGTTTGAGATATATGAATATGCTTTTAATAAATTTTCTCACGACCAATGTTTGTGGAATTATATAAAAATAAATAAATGGTAAATATACACTTAGACTACGTCGTGATCATTTTGCGTTTCGCTAGGCGCGCCATGACACGTTCATCTGGTAGAAGTACTCTTTGAGTAACATTCCATATGTGTGTATAAAATACTATTAAAAAAAATACAGAAAATTCCTTCTTCCTCTTGTCCATTCCGGTTTTAACCTCGGATTGTGGAGCAAGCTTGCACATTGTGCGCTCAAAACATTTTATAATAAAAATTGTTCGTTTATGAACGTAAAAAAATAGTATAGAAAATTGCACTCTTTACCCAAATCGAATTGTACCTAGCCTGGTTTTAACCTCAGGAGTCGGTGTTTTATCTCGTAAGGGTTCCGGATGCTTTGTATAAAATAATAAAATATTGCACTTTTTTAGTCACCGTTTAGGGTGGTTGTATGGTGTTGCAAACCCGTTAATTCCAATATATAAAAACATTTGTTCTTTACTACTATGTTATATTTTGGTCGTGAGCTTATTATGATTATTTTCTTTTAAGAAAGTATAATTGTTTATTCGGTATGTTCTTTGCTTGAACGACACATAATCACTCTTCGGAGCGTTCTCGCCAAAGCTGGCCATTTTTGCCGGCTTTGGTGAGATAAAAAAATTAAAAAAAAAAAGTTTTGTGCTTGTAATTTGAGTTTTAAATATTTTTAAATATTTTTTGTTTTGTGTGACGTGTATGTGTTTGTGTAAATGTGTATCTGTGTTAATAGGGTGTTTAATTATTTATATATATTGTCAACCATGTTTTTCTCTCTTTTGACCGATCCACGGAGCTCAGATCGAGACCTATCCCAGAAGTACCGTGGTACTTAGCGACTTTCGGAATAAAACGATATTATTTTCCCTTGCGTAACGGTTTTTCTAGGGGATAGTATGAGTTTAGGTTATAGATATTGTCATCAGCCTTTAAATAGATGTTTGACATGAAAAATTCCTTTGTTTTTACCTGATTCGTCTTCTAGCTCGTACGCAGTTGGCGATTTACGCGCTACAACCTTGCATTTTATGTATCTAGGTGCAAGTTTGCTTGAAAAGAAATCTATTTTCCTAGACAGAGTGTGATTTTTTGCCCACACAATATCTCCAGGAGCTAAACGTAGATCTTTCCGCCTTAGATTGTACCTGTTCGCGTTGTTTTTGAATGACTCAAGTAATTTTTCTTGGACAATATCATATGTGTCAGCTAAGCTTTTTAGACCTTCGGCAAAATTTTCTCTGCCTTCTATGCCTATCTCATTTTCATTTTCCGGAATGAAGCTTTTTATGTTGTGATACCTGCCATCGATAATCATCTCTCTGCCAAACATAAGGTAAGATGGTGAAAAACCTGTCGTTAGATTAACGTGCGAGTTAATGGCGTTTTGAATTTTTCCCAGAAAGTCTACCCATTTTCTCTGGTCTTTTCCTACCAAAATCGCGAGAGACGTCTCTATGGTCTGGTTATACCTTTCTACGACATTCGATTGGGGAGCATAATTGCATCCGAAAAACAAACGGGGGATTTTATATTTCTCGGCGAATGATTTGAACTTGTTAGATTTAAAATAGCTGGCGTTGTCTAATATGATGACGGCTGGCGTGCCGAATTGTAGGAAAATGCTGTTTTCGAGGTGTTTTATTATACTTTCTGATGTGGCCTTTCTCAAAGGAAATAACCAACAATATTTTGAGAATATGTCTACCACGGATAGAATATAGGTATTTCCTCCAGTAGAACAGTTTCGATTATAAGAAAAAATGTTTGAAATTACAAAATATGCGTGTTAAAATTTAAGAAGAAAAATGTTGTTATAAATGAAAATCTTTGTGTTTTGTGTGTGTAGTTCGGTAGATTGGTTGGCGGTACGATGCGGTTGGTTGCGATAAAATATATTAAAAATTTTTAGATAAGTATTTTATATAATATGTTTTCATACTTGATTCCTACAACAGTAAAATAGGGTGGGTGGGTATGTTGTTGTACATATATTTTATTGTTATATTGTTGAAAAAATTTTTGGGGTCGCCCCAGTGAATGAAAAAAAAATAATGAGATAAATAAACGAAGTGAAAACTAGCCCCTGTTAAGAGCCAAAACTGCACCACCAACGTGGGCTATATAAGATAAATAATAATAATAAGCCCCGCGATTGGTTTTATTATTAAAAAAAAAAATTGTTTAATTTATTCGAAATTGATGTGTATCTATATAGTTTGAAAAAAATTGAGCCCCAAGTTGAGGCGCCAAAACTGCAACGAAACCGTTATGTTTTATTTACGTTTTATTTTTGCAATTTGTATTATATAATTATTATTAAGCAAGACAGCAATTTGGTAGTCAATAAGAGGTGTTTACTTATTATTTGATATTAACGTAGCTATAGAAGCAATGGGCGCCAGACTAGCCAAATACTGGAACGGTTCGCTGGTTAAAGCAAGCAGACCTGCACCGGAAAACAGGTTTCTGCGCGGCGGATTTTAGGGGAATTCAGGATAACACCACCTGAGAGGCTGGCAGCTCGTTTGAATAGGAATGTCGGAGGGGTCGTGGGAGAAACTCTCAGAGAGCGCAAGTTGCGCACTATAAACGAAAATCTATGGGTGTCCCTGATTGAAATGAGGACCACCTTTAAGAGGCGTCCGGTATGAAGAGGAAGAACAGGTTGAGTAGAACCCGGTGAGTTTATGATCTTATTTTATTTTTTTCACGCGTCTCCGCTGAAGGCGGTCGTACGTCATGCGGTCAGCGCCATCTCAATGCGGCGGCCGGTTATTATTGGAAACCTTGATTCATTCTGCGGCCGATAGATGGCGAATATGTTGGAAATGCGCGAAATACGATCTCAGTGAAAAGCCTATGAATTAATATTAACAAAATAAATAAATATGGACTAAGAAAATGTATGCCAAAAAGTAAGAAAATTAATGGAAATACGAAATGATGAACGAATGGAAAGGTTCAAGAAATAAAAAAATATGAATATAATTAAGAAATAAATTAAAAAAAAATATGACGCCGATGGCGGAAAACTACTAATTAAAAAAAAATGAAAATATATTGCAATGTGTATGGGAGTTAAACGGTCCCCAAGAGAAAATAAATAAAAAAAGAAAAGAAGAGAAGAAAAAGAATTATTAGCAGACTAATTGAAAAGGAATGAAAATATTTTCTAGTAAAATGTCAAACTAGTTATTTTTCTTTTTTTTTGAACGCTACTCCTTCGGTAGCAAGAAAAAAAATGAAATGAACAGGACAAAAATAAAATTACTGGATAAGCCAAGGAGAAAAGGATAAAGGTCACTAACTATTTTTTTACTTTGTATTTCCTCTCTCCACCTTCTTGTCTTCAAGGAAAAAAAAGGAAAAATTATAACTCGAGGTTGTTGTGGTTTAGAGAAAAGTGTGCTTTATTCACGACATGAAATAAGAGAAATAAAGAACAATAGACAAGAAAGAAAAACAGTATTCAGTAGTATTCCATTTTGTAAATTATTTTATGACGAACTTAGATATTAAATATTTCTTTCACCCCAGCGGGTCATAAGTGTTATTACAAATTTTTGTTCCTTTATGATGGACTTAAATTTAACTATTTTCTTTCACCCAAGCGGGTTATGAATATTATTATACATTTTTACTCCTTTATGACGAACTTAGGGGAGAGTGAGTACACTTGATCCCTAAGGAGACTTGATCCTCCGCCCATTTCTCGTAAATGGAGCATTTTTTCAATATCGCGTTGGCAACATTGAATATCCCTTTGACTGGTAACATCACTCATCCAACTGTCAAAGTCCTATGTTCGCAAGCAAAGTGACCACACGCGCTGCTAAGTTTTGCTGTGTTAAAACTTCTTTTTCCGGGTGAGTGTTGGCTCATATTATAAAGTATACACATTACAGTAGATGTTTGCATATGTACTAACGTAAATCTATGCTATTTAGCGTCACAATTGCTGTATTTAGATTTTATCATGCAAAATATCTTCCACTAACAACATTCCATTTTATTAATTTGTACATGTTGGGGAGAGTTGGTTCTTTTGTAGGTGGGGCGATTTGATCCTAGGATCGAGTCTCCCTAATTAAAATACTATTCATTAGTTAATGGGTTTAATTCACTCAATTTAACTTACAGCAAAAATGCCGAGAATTTACAAAACAAAAGATGGAGGAAGAAAGCGGACCCCAATTAACGATGAAAAAATGAAGCAAGCAGTTCAGGCGGTCCTCAACGGTGAATCCATCCGAGGATCTGCAAGACTGTTCCAGATTCCAGTCATGTCGCTGAAACGAAACGCAAGACGCCAGAAGGAGAATGAGACTGAATTAATTATTTCTTTCAAGCCTAATTACAAAAAATCTTTAGTATTTACAGAACAAGAAGAAGCCATTTTGTGTGAATATCTAAAAAAGCTTGTAAGCTAAACCATGGCTTAAGCGCCAAGGAAGTTCGCCGGTTCGCATTAGAATATGCAAAACTCAATAACAAGCAATACCCATCAAAGTGGAATATTGAAGAAATTGCTGGCTACGAATGGTTCCACGGGTTCATGCGTAGACATTCAGATTTATCTATGCGTGCACCAGAAGCTACAAGCTTAGGGCGATCGACCAGCTTCAATAAGCCAAATGTCAGCAAGTACTTCGAAAAATTGGATTCTATTTTAGAGAAACACAAATTTACGCCAGAATCTATATGGGCAGTAGATGAGACTGGACTTACTACTGTTCACAAGCCACCCAAAATAATAGCGCCCAAGGGACAGAAACAAGTAGCTCAGGCTACTTCAGGTGAGCGAGGTGAACTGGTGACAGTTTGTGCGGCTGTAAACGGCATAGGAAACCACATTCCCCCTTTCATGATTTTTCCAAGGAAAAATTGGCAAACACGAATGATCGAAAGGGCTCCGCCAGGCACATCAGGCGTCGCATATCCAAGCGGTTGGATGAATTCTGAGAATTTCGTGGTATTCCTTAAACATTTCGTTAAATATGCCAAACCTACTCAAACTGATAAGTGTCTTATCATACTAGACAACCACGAAAGCCACATAAGCTTAGGGACGATACTATTCGCAAGAGAAAATGGTATAATACTTCTCACCATTCCACCACATACGTCGCACAAGTTAATGCCTCTAGATCGCACAGTGTTTGGGCCCTTGAAAACTTTTTATAATTCAGCTTCTGATAATTGGATGAAAAACCACGCGGGAAGACCAATCTCTCTTTACGATATATCAGAACTGCTTAACAATTCCTTCCCGCTTGCTGTATCACCTAAAAATATTCAAAGTGGGTTTCGAGTTGCTGGAATACAACCCTTTAATCCAGACATTTTCGGAGATGATGAATACTTGTCTTCCTATGTGACTGATAGAGAAAACCCAACACTGAATGAGACGATTAAAGATAATGCAGAAAATGAGGCTGAAAACCGTTTAGTTATGATTACTGAAAAGAACAATGAAACCCCTAACGAAGGTATTGGAAATCCTCAAGACACCAGTGAAGTAACAACACAGCTGCGTGACATCCCATCTACGTCGACAAGCAATGCGTTTCGCTCACCGGAACAAATACGGCCGTACCCTAAAGCCATGCCCCGAAAACCATATAACAGAGGTAGGAAAAAGGGTTCCAGTCGAATTCTAACTGATACACCAGAAAAACAGAAAGTAGAAGAAGAAGCTGCGGCCAGAAATGATAAGAAACGACCTACGAAAACGAAATTTGCGGACATGAGATTCAAGAAAGTTAAGAGGAATTTAAAAGACTTCGAGAGCTCTTCATCTGAAGAAGAAAAAAGTGGATGGTTGTTAAAAGTTCCAGCGATTCTGATTTCAGTGTCTGCGATTCCGATTCCAACTGCTACAGTGATGCTGAGCCGGGAAATAATATTGTACCGGCAGCTAAAGGAGATTGGGTAGTCGTCAATTTTATATCAGTAAAACAGAAATTGCACCGATATGTAGGCGAAATAATAACCCAAAACAAAAATTCATATGAAATCAAGTTCGCCAAAAAAATTACAAACCGACATTTCAAGTGGCCCATAAAGGATGATATATTATCTATTGCGCCGTTTCAAATTGTCAAGAAAGTCCCAAACCCAAAATTTAAGTCTTTGTGCAAGCGAGTAATCGTGCAACATCGAGAAATCGTTAAAAAAATTTCAAATTGATATGTGAACTAATATTTGTTTTCCTTTAATCCTTCATTATTCTTTTCCATTTGTTTGTACTTGTAATATTTTTTCTTAAACATTTTGTTAAGCTTTGCGACAATAAATACTTTAAAAAATATTTTAATTGCTTACTTTATTAGTAGGATCTAGTCAACCCAGGTCGAGGATCAAATCTCCTTGAATAGAGGAGATTTGATCCTTTCGCCCCTCCTCCAAATTTTTTCTCTTTCTTGGATAATCTTACGCAGCAAAGCCGTAACATGATATAATTTAGTTAAGCTATTAAATTTGCGACATCTTAAACTTGAAATTATATGATTTATTTGATTGGATAAGTTTTTATGAGCCAAAAACCAAAAGGGGGATCAAGTGTACTCACTCTCCCCTAAATATTAAATGCTTTCTTTCACCCCAGCGGGTTATGAATATTATTATAAGTTTTTACTCCTTTATGACGAACTTAAATATTAAATCTTTTCTTTTTATAAAGGTAAGTATTGAAACCTCCTTGGTCTCTTTAAAGAAAACAAACAATCGAGCGCTTACTATAGCTAGAATATATCGCAACCGTCCTGTACCAACCGCAACCAATCCTATCGGGTACTATAAGAATTATTCCCGTTACCCATTTTCTCTTAGAAATCGATACGAGAAATGTAACCCAAATTTTAGGAATACCTGCTTTTAATATACGACGGAATCGCGCACTATTATATTAAATGGGATCTATAGGTATCTTTATTTGCGGAGGTCACACCCTCTACTTTTCGGAGGCCCAAGTCAAATTTTGTCTACCTCGCGTCCGATTTCGAATAACCGGTTCCCTCTTTTTTTTTACATAAAATTTACATATTATTTGAAAAAGGAAAAAAAAATGTGAAAGATGAATGAAGAACCCGGAAAAAAAAATATAAAAATGAAAGAAACAAAGAAGTAAATTGTTGGTATTAATTCCGACCGGATTGCATCGCGTACCTATCTTACCTACTTAAGTGTACGAGGTACCTTTCCGAATGTATACTTTTAAAAAAATGTGTAATAGGCACTTCGGCCTGACTGGAAATTCCAAAAAAAAAGAAAAAAAGAATAAGAAGAACTGATAAAAGGAATAAGACTACGTTCTACTACATTAGAGAAATCTTTATCTCATCTCCGAGATTTCTAGATTATTTTATGCGTTTTTTTTAAGTATATGAAACTGATATAAAGTTTGCGATTTGCTAACCGTTATACAAGGAAATTCAAAAGTAACCACTGTGAAGATAGTATGAAGATAAAAAAATTAAGGTAAAATATGAATGGAGGAAAAAGAAGAATAAAAAAAAAAAAAAAACCAATCTCCGGACCGTGGGTGTGTTTCTGTAATGGCAGAAACCACATTATATTTTCTGGAGATATTAGTTAAATGGTATCTATAAAATTAAAATTCCTACCTTGGAACTATCGAGCACTGAATTTAACACAATAAAATTTTTCTAGTCGGCAAAACTATTGAATCGGCGGGCCTCTGCGTGTGAATGATGGCCCGGAACCCGACCGGTTCCGGGCCGCTTCTATCCAAAAGTGGCCGACCGTCCGCTATTTTTTTTTTGTCTGGCTCGAAAACTACCCATGTAAATTCTACGTACCTACGGTCTTCTAGCACATTCTAAAACGCATTAGCGCGTAGAGCGCGTTTGAATTTTTATCTAGAGAGCGTTTGACACTCATTGTTTGATATTTATATTATTTCTGAACTTTATATATGTATATTTAATATTATCAATTGTTTATAAAAGGAAAAGATACATCGAAGATGGTTGCAACAACTGGTTGTTGCAATACACAAAACTATCAAATATTTCAAAATATTGAATTTTTACATATTTTATGTTTCGTTCATTGTAAATAATCCATTTAGGTTAAAGGTAATCTTTCCAACTAATAGGAAAGAGCTGACTGCTTCCTTTCATTGATATGAGGGCATGTCACGCTTTTAGTTTTAAGTTTTCAGCTGAATATTGATCGCAGCTTCTTTATATCGCACCTTTAGAAAATAAAAAAACGAAATTCGAAATTTTAAATTCTTCCATCTGTCAAGTAGCTCGTCTTGTCTTGTTATTTCCCCTGAAATAATAGGAAATTGAGTGAGTTTACGTATAAAGAAGGATTGTAGCTTAATTTTTGAGATAATTGGATGAAGGGTGAGCGTTTACTAGTTGAAAAATGGGCCCAACTTAAACCTACTCCTCTTTCCGCAAGTGAGAGGCATTCATCATTCTCGTTAACACCTAAAGCATTCCCGAATCCGATCAAGGGAATCCTTCGTCGCGATGTAAGTGGCTTTTATAATTATTTACTTTATAATCATCTTATTGATCAATTCTAAAAAGAATATATACACAAAACTATCAAATATTTCAATATATATATATATATATATATATATATATATATATATATATATATATATATATATATATATATATATATATATATATATATATATATATATATATATATATATATATATATATATATATATATATATATATATATATATATATATATATATATATATATATGATTCGCAGTAAAATAAAATTAGTAAACGCCACTTGAATAGCAGCGAAGGAAATCCCAGCTTGGATTGGGAAACGCTTATGTTTGAATGAGATATACTTACGGATGTGCACGACTTTCGATTGTGCATGTTAGTTTATGGGTCCCTTTACCGTCGACGAACGATCACTCATCATCCATATATCTCAAAAATCGAGCTTTTTCCTTTTTGCAACACAAAATGCCTCCAATTGAGGCTAATTAAAGCGAAAAAACTAAAATAAAACACTTTGATCACATCGGCAAAAGCCGTTTCATAAATGGAGGATGACGTTTCGAAATAATTCAAAATTTCGAACGTTTCCAACATTTAAAATATGACATTATTAGACTGCGTTAGTTATCAACGAGCCATTGAATCGAAATAAAAATAAAAAACCTCCAATGCACAATGAAATGAAAGAAGATACTTCAATCTTAATTTCTGGCAGAGAAGTTTATACTAAAGACTATATAATAATATCAAAATAAGGTAAACTTGTATAAAATTGTATAACATTAGCAAATGTATAAAGAAACATGGTAAAAAAACTGTATAATATTTTTATATTTGATAAGGTTTTGTAAATAATCCGTTCATAGGATGATGATTATATATATATATATATATATATATATATATATATATATATATATATATATATATATATATATATATATATATATATATATATATATATATATATATATATATATATATATATATATATATATATATATATATATATATATATATATATATATATATATATATATATATATATATATATATATATATATATATATATATATATATATATATATATATATATATATATATATATATATATATATATATATATATATATATATATATATATATATATATATATATATATATATATATATATATATATATATATATATATATATATATATATATATATATATATATATATATATATATATATATATATATATATATATATATATATATATATATATATATATATATATATATATATATATATATATATATATATATATATATATATATATATATATATATATATATATATATATATATATATATATATATATATATATATATATATATATATATATATATATATATATATATATATATTTATATATACGACTCATAAGGAAAAGTAATAGATGATATTACATATCAATACATCCCTAGTAAGTGGCTAGTGTACCTTTTATTAATCTCGTCAATATTTATTTAAATTTGCAATTGTTACTGTTGTTTTTGTTAAACTGTTACGACTACCAATGTAAGCGTGAAACGGCGTTCGCATGGTTACGTTTTTGTTCATATTTGTCTGCGAATTCGTGAGTTATTGCTGTTTGAATATTTCGGCTTTTGAAATTTCGGCTGTCAATTTCGCTGGTCGGGTCGGATAGGAAACGTTCGGCGGACGCGACTCGTAGAGATCGTCACATTACCACCTAACTTTAACCGACTTCGCCAACATAGGGACGTGACAATCCGTTTTCTTAAGATTATCGTACGATAACGACATAAGCAAAAATTGATCGTAAAATAGTAGTTTGATCGTAACTGCTCAATTTTTATACTCATCTTATAATGGAGTGCGGAAAATGTGACAAGCCCTTACTAAGTAAAGATAAATTATCCTGCGCACACTGCAGGGAACATTTTCATTTAAAATGTGGCAGTATTTTAAAGATGAACTTCAATAAACTCACTGAAAAGAATATAGCCCAGTGGCAATGTCAACAATGCACGTCCCAAGATCCACGGCATAAAAAAATGCTGGTCTAGATAACTCTGTACATTCACCAGCACTAACTCCTACCCTAACAAGCTCAAAGAAGGCGTCACTAAGCCCAGGATCGAACTTACTACTTGATTTAGACGAACTAACTTCACTAATCGAAAAACATCTAACTGTCTTCAAATCATCAATAATTACGTACATAGATGACAAAATGAGCACTATATACAAAAATATGGAATCACTTAGGAAATAAAATGAAGAAATAATCAAAACGACCGATTTCCTTGCTAATCGTTTTGATAAATTAACTGAAAGGCTTGACGTTCTAGAGAAGCAGAATACCGTAATACCTAGGTATACTGCAGAAAACCAACAAGGAATTGATAGAAAATATATCACTTCTTCAATACAAAACGGACAATTACGAACAGCAACAGAGGAAATGTGACCTAGAAATTCGAGGAATTCCCGATGAATACGAAAACCTACAGCTTCTTATGGAAAACATTGGGTCCCAAGTGAAATCCGACATTAAACCGGACGATATTTGTAATATTTTTCGGCCTACCTACAGAAAATCGGATACAAAACCCAGGGCCATCATTGTCAAATTTAACCAGGAAGCGAAGCGGAATATTCTACTCAAGGCCATTAAACACCACAATAGACTCTGTAAAGATGTTAGCAAAAAATTGAATACGAAAGATTTAAGAATCTCCGGCAATATTTCACCTGTATATGTCTCAGAGCACCTAACGCAACGCACGAAGTATTTGTTAGGTCGCTCAAAATCATTCGCTCGAGACCATAAATTTAAATATGTGTGGATAAGCAATGGCAGGGTATTCATTCGAAAAAGCGATACCACAAAACCTGTTCTAATTAATAATGAAAATGTTTTTTTAGATCTGCATTTATAAGAACAATAATTTCTCTCTTACTAATCCAAATATTAGGTTATATTACATAATACCAAAGTTAGATATTATAAAAACGAATTAGAGAAAGTTAACGGAGATCCAAAAAAAACATGGAAAATTATTAACCAGATTGCTAATAGAATACCCGCCAAACATAAAATTGACCAATTAATCGATGGAAATGAAACAATCAGTAGGGATACCGCACCGCAGAGACTTGCAGATTATATAAATAAACATTTCACAAATGTTGGGCACAACTTAGCGCAAAAAATACAAAAAAGAATTACTCTCTCGAGACATTTGCCTCCGTCGATAGATTTTCCTGTGTCTCTTTTCCTGACTCCAACAACGCCATATGAAATTATGCAAACAATGGGATCCCTAAAATTAGACTCGGCTCCTGGTACTGACAATCTTAATTCAAGAATATTCAAGCTTTCAAAAAGAGAACTAAGTTGTCCCATTTCTCATATTGTGAATTCTAGTTTTAAATCAGGCATTTTCCCCGACATACTTAAATGTGCAAAAGTCATCCCTATTTACAAAAACGGCGATAAATTAAACATTGACAACTATAGACCCATATCCCTACTAAACACTCTATCTAAAATCATAGAGAAAGTGGTTAAAAAGCGTCTTTCGAAATACCTGCAAGAAAACAATATTCTATCAAAAAATCAATTTGGATTTAGAGAGGGTATGGGCACTACTGATGCTATTGCAGAGGTAACAAGTGTAATTTATGATAATGTGGATAAGAGGAAAAAATGTTTAGCTATTTTCCTAGATCTAGCGAAGGCATTCGATACTGTTTCACACGACAAACTGCTTCAGAGGTTAGGGAATGTGGGATTTAGGGGTATCACTCTGGACTGGTTTACAAGCTATTTGACAAATAGGAAACAAATTATTACCGTTAACAATACACACAGTAAGCCAGAATACCTCCAGTATGGTGTCCCTCAAGGCACTGTTCTCGGGCCTATTTTATTTCTTATTTACATCAACAAACTCTCCAATCTAGTCGGCAAAACAATTTCCTTCGCCGATGATACGGTCGTTATTTTTGAGGGCTATAACTCGAATGAAACATTCTCCGTAGCCAATGAGGGAGGGTATTAATGAAGTACATGAATGGTTAGACAATTCTCTACTTAGCCTGAACATACATAAAACTAAGTACCTTACGTTCAGCAACAATAGTAAAGGCCAACCACATTTAAACCATAGACTGACCATTCATGACTGCGACAGAAATACTCAGCATTGCAACTGCACTACTCTAGAAAGAGCACAACAGTTACAATACCTGGGTATAACGATCGACAATAAGATGCGTTGGCAACCACATATTGATAAGCTGGCGATGAAGGTGCGCAAACTCGCATGTATATTCAGGGAAATAAGAGATATTGTGGACCCGAGAACACTGAAAAACACCTACTATGCATTGTGTCAGTCAATACTATGCTATGGTATTATAGGATGGGGCGGTTGTACAAGGTCCACCCTACACCCTCTAGAAGTAGCGCAAAAATGTATTTTAAAAATAATCGCACGTAAACCGTATCGATTTTCCGTCAGACACTCTTTACATCCAGTCCGAGGTTTTGGATGTAAGACAGCTTTATATTCGCATGGCCCTAATATATACTAAAAATAAAATGACACCTTATAATCAACGAGTTGGAAAGACGAGAGCAACAAGAACTGGTGATATGATGGTGCCAAGATCTTACACAACATTTGGCCAGCGCCATTTCATGTTCATTGGCCCTAGAATGTATAACAATCTTCCCGACGCAATAAAAAGTAGTGAGAACACATTCACTTTTAAAAAATCTCTAACTGATTGGTTGTTGGAGGTGAGTAGCTACGGACGGTTTAGGGAATATGTTGACTGTTGTATTTTGAATGATAGTATTTAGTACTTAGTATTTAGTTTTTCCATGATAATTTTAAATGACTATTATAGGTATGTGAGCGTCATATCAATATGTAATTGATTTATATAGGTATATTATTTTAGTTTTTATTTTTATTTATTTTGGTTTTATTATTATTTTCGTATAAATATATGCATGTGTATGTGTGCATATATGGATATATAATTTATCTATAGATGTAGGTATATAAGTATCTATCCATATTTGTATATGCGTAAATATTTGTAGTTTTATATTTGTCGATTTAAAATAAGTACTAACTATAGATTAAGTTTGCAGTGCACACTTAATATCATCATTAAAAGTCTGCCTTAGAACAGGCCTAGGCCTAGTTAGGCGACTGTGTCAATCATTAAAATTAATGTCGCATCAATTTCTTGCTAACATCTTAATCAAATATGACATTAATTTTTTACTAGATGTGTTACTACTAAATAAATAAATACAGAAAAGTTATAAATTCGGGAGAAAAGTTTAAGAGTACTCGAGTAGCTAAATTTCAACATTCAACAAGAAGTCAGCCTCAGTGAAATGATGTATTAAGTTTAACGAGATTTCAGGCACTGCGTAACTGTACCTCTCCTCACCCCCCCCCCTCCTCCTCCTAACCGACCACCTCCCTCTCCCCCCCCCCTTTCTCACCGAATCAATGTTTGAGATGTTCTCACATGAAATATCCTACAAGAGTGATTCACGGTGGCCCTGGGGAGGCAGAAACCCTTTTTCCAGCAAGGTTAACACATTCCTGAAATAATTTCAGTTTTGGACAAATGCCTGCTCGAGGATACACTGACGTTCGACTATAAAAGTAAAAAGGGCGAATTCTGTAATATATCGAAATAAAATAAGGTTTATCAAAAAAGTTTAGTATTGAATTCTGATGACGTCATCGATACCCAAATATTGACCATAGAAGAATGCATTGTCACATGGCTACAGAATGTTAGGGGGTTGAAAATATCTTTATGTAATATTACAAGCATTAATTGTAATTTTGACAACCTTTGTGCTACTTGAAACAGTATTAACAGGCAGTTTGGCATAATAGTCCTGTGCGGATGCTGGTTAAAAAATTATACACCTCTACAATATCTAGAAGATTAGGACGCATAATATACTTCTAAACATGTAAATCGGAATGATGGTGTGGTAACACTCATGAAAAAATCATTGTATATGTCGGTCGAGGCAGTTAGTCCGGAGAATGCAAATTGCATGAAAGAATTTTTAAATACTATACGGTAAATTTAGGGATTTTCAGTTCGCCTTCCCAACGCAATATTACTCCATTCCTAAACTGACTCTCGCATATAATAGAGAAAGAAACAAACAAAAATGGGTTCCTTACTGGAGAAAGTGGGAGATCTCAATATTAACATTCTGAACCTCGAAGACAGGCAAACTAATGATTATGTGTGTCTTTTGGCAGAGCACGGCATGGTGCCAGTGATAAACAAACCTACGAGCTTAAATGCATGCCTAGACCACGTTTTTACCACAATTAAATATTATATTCAAGGCTTTATCTGTGACTATTACCCAACAATATTTACGGCTGATTATAAAAATACCAATTACTAAAACCCCGGAAATATATTTAAAAAAAATACTGTTATAAACTGCAAAAAGAAATCTATTTAGTAAACTGGGAAGTACTATACTCACTAATAAGGCCACTAATTTAGTTATAAACACACTCGAAATGTTAGTTGATATAAACAAAATAAATTACGATTAACACCTTAAGAAAGCACATCACACGCAAATTAAAACCATGGATAACGGATAGACTATTAAAATTAATTCGCAAAAGATACCGACTTCATTGGGAATCCAAACTCAATCCGGGCGATATTATTTTAAGAGATTCTTATACTATACTATCCGCATTACAAAGTGGCGAGTCAGGTAATTTATCATCGAAATCGTGCCATCTCTTTCGCACTTGCACGGCCTTATGGAGCGATACCTGTAACCGTAGTGTAGGTAGTTTACGCATACAAAAGGAATGTCGATAAAGTAATGAAACGAGGGAAATAAATATTATTTCAGTATTATAAAATCGAAGACTATCGCGGTTTTTTGACATTATAAATAGGATAGAAAACGAATTTACCGCATCATTTTCTATCCTATTTATATTTCAGTATTGTTTCATTACGATAAATATTAAATAAGTTAACCCGCTCTATCCGTAACATCCATTTCGGGACATGTATGGCGGCCGCCTAAAGCACGTATCATCCGCTGCTGGATATCGCGCTCGCCGCTGCGAAAAATGCAATTTACGATTAGAAACGTCGTACTTAATGCTTTCTGACGGCGGAACGATATGGCCAAATAATCTTTAATTCGGCGGCGAACGGCGAAAAAATCGAACGGCGATTTAAAAAGTCAGCAAAGACGTCAAAACGGCAGTCTCCATCGGCCAGCGCCGCGGCCGCGTATAGTTCCGCGAAATGGTGGTTTTGTGCAGTGTTTTGTGGATAACAGTGCAGTTTTTACTGGATAACAGTGAGTACTTTGCATTTTTAAGTAGTTTAGGCATGAGGATTAGTCAATTGAGATAGTCCATTTGCTGTTTTTCACGAATTTTTAAAGAAAACACTTCGGCGACAACAAACGGCTCGCGAAAAAATGGTTGTTATTATTTTGTAATGTTTATGAAATATCCCGATATATTGCGAAATATGACGTAATGTCGCTTTAATTTACTAACAAAATAAGTATTGTTTCATTTACATCCTAAGTTATCACATAATTAGGCGTATTTTGAAAATTATATCTTGTTTTGTAAAATGAATCGCGCAAAGAAACTTGTTTTGATAATTACTATGAGAGAATAAAGTGCGATTTTCCATAGTTTTTCGATGAAATGTGACTCTTTGGAGTATAGTAATTAGTTATTAGACATATAATAAGTCTATGATAAGACAATATAATTGAAAAAATCTAACGAATTTTATATTATGAGCATTCAAAGTTTATTATTAAGTTCGGACGCGGAAACTCTCAAAACTTTAGATTTTTCTATAATATCAGACAAAGCTCAAAGTTCTGGTGTGATTTCTAAGAAGTGTGGTGTAGTAATAAAGTTATTTTGAAAGAATTTCATATAAAAAATACCATAAGTAGTCACAAATTAAAAATTAAAAAATTTTTTTTTTACGAGAATACATAAAAATTTTCTTGGCTGAATAAATAAATATTTTTGTATGCAAATAAGTAAAAAAAAAATATCGTTTTGGTAAAGCATTTAATAAAGAACATGACTGTATTTACAATTTTTGCATATTTTACGTATTTTGTGACAAAAAAATCGAAATGATTTTATAGGCGAGTTTTTTCAGTTTGCCAATTTTGTAATATTTATTCATTATTATCTTAATTGTTTTACGAGATAAGGTTATAATGTTTTATATGTCAAATTTCAATGCGATCATTTTTCTCTTTATCTTAATCCGTTTAGTGGTTTATAAGTTATGATCGTTTTTCTCAAAGCCGTTGACTCGCGTCGATTTTTTGCCCGAATATGTCCTTTATGTCCACGGAATGTTTCACTAATCCAATATGGTTTCAGATCGAGAATAGGTCGGTACTTAGGACGCAATTGCATTGCTTACAGAAAAAGTGATCGAAGCGCTTGACAAGAGAAAAAATGTTTAGCCGTGTTTTTAGATCTTGCGAAAGCATTTGAGACCCATTGTATAATATCTGGCGAACTCGAAAACGCTGGAATCCGCAAATTGTCCAAAAAATGGTTGAATAGTTACGTTTCTGGGATGACTCAGAAGACTAGACTAGGAGAGACATTAAGTTCTTAAGCTACAATCAAATTTGGTATACCACAAGGAAACGTGCTCGGTCCGTTGCTGTTTCTGCTATATATTATTAACGACCTACCTAACGTCGACTTTGATGGGGGCGAAGCTTTGATGTTTGCAGATGATACTGCAATTATATTTAAAGGTAGATCATGGCAAGATGCATTTTCAAAGGCCGAACGCAGTTTTTGCCGGGTAAACACTGGCTCGATCATAACCTACTAAACTTGAATACAGCTAATTCAAAATTTATGACATTCGCCATCAGTAACACTAAATACCTTGGTGTCAGCAGCGGATGCCAGTATTTTTCTCACCGCTGAGGAAGGAACCACGGGCTCCTAAACGTTCGGCTAAGGTACTCACCTTTTCCTTTTACTAACTAAAAACATTTAAATGTATACAAAAATACAACATTTTCATTAAACCCACTATAATGTTACTATAAGGCTCCCACCAAAAGAGAATCCCCCTTCCTCCTCTGCGCCAAATTTGTAGTATATATGTAATATTTTCCGTGGTATTAAAATGGTATTTTTTTCTAAAATGTAGTGTTTATCTGAATCTGGCGGACTTTAAATATTTTTTGTATCGCTTGTATACAATATATTTCAACTAACATTTTACAAAGTGATTTCAGTCCAACAAGGCATCTGTATAATTTCAAGTCTCTAAGTCCAATACTTTGATATTGAAGTGTGACTAGCGCGCCCTCTGGTGGACCGAATCTTTACAACTTATGCCATGACCAAATGATGCCTGCATGCCGCTATCCTGGAGAAATGCACACAGCAGACACACAGACATACTTCAGTCTGGAAATTATCTTATTTTTCTCGTGGGTGGTCAAAAAATATATATCCGTCTTCGTCTCAATTTTTTTAGCGCGTTCACAATATTTTATCTCTTTGTCGGTTGACAGGTCGGTTAAACGAATAAATTTTCAGCTTCTCAACGAATAAGACTGCGAATTCATATAGTAGAATTTTGCACGAAATATTATGTTTACAGGCACTCACGCTCGCTTTCATTTAATAAAAAAATTCACTTCCGGGAAAAAATGGCAATATAAATCTCCCGACATTTTCCGTCTAATAAAGAAAACTTTTTTATTATCGGTTTCCTTTGTTTCTCCGCGTCGCCGGAAGCGGAAAAAATAAACATTTTTATGTACACAGTCCCTTGGTGTTTACCTGCGTACCGTTCGATCTCACTCCGACCTGTCGAGATGTAAAATACGTAAAACTGTCTTCGCACAATATCAGTAACTTTAGTGAAACGAAGCGCAAGACAAACTCGGAATGCGTAATGTGTTATTTTGGATATCTGGGGCGAATCGAGAATGTCATCGTAAAAATGCTTGATCCTAAAATAGCCAGCAATTGGCCAACATTTCCTCAATAACATAGATTTCAACTCTTGCCATGGCCAAATGATGCTTGCATATCAAATTTCAGCTCAATCGGAATAAGCGTTTAGGCGATATCCTGGATGAATACAATTACTCTCCATCTCATACACACACACACATACACAGACACACCGACACAAAGACAGACTTTAATCTGCAAATGGTCTTATTCGGCATTTTTTTTTAAATTAAATTCAAAATTTGAAACCGTCTTGACAAGTTTATTTTATCAAAGAATTAAAGAATTATTATCTGGAATTATGAATATATTAATAAAGAGATCCTCAACGGCTGCAAAGGCGAAAATGAAGTCCATTGGAATGGCGGATCAGGCTGAACCCATTCCCTTTCCCATCCACATATTAGAGCTGTACTGTCATGCACGACGGTGCAATAGAGTCGGTGGCGGAAGAGACCCTAGGGGTTCAACGGCAGCACTCATAGTCCTAAGATCGGACTAGTGTCTTGGCGTCAGATAGCAACCGGCCGTCAATCACCATAGCCACTTTTTATTCCTTGTCCATTAAATTACACAATATTAAAATGAACACAAATACTATGGCGGTCCCCGAAATCTGAGAGAAGCTCAACTCGACGCCGACACAGCACAAGATTGTCCTCGGTGGAGGAAAAGGACAAGGAAAACCGACCCTAAGTAAATGGGACAGGGTCTAGGAAGAAGAAGAAGAAGGTCCTAATCGGCTTGGTGAGGGATTCGAAATGAATGTTTCCGTCGTCATCTTGGCAAAAAATACGGCGTTCACAAGACTTTCCCACCTCGGTTTGTGGGCCGGGAAAGTAAAAAATGATTTTTCAAGTTAATTCATTATTATTTTTGTGCGATGAAGATACGCCACTAACGTCAAGTGTACTCGTACAGTTGTATTTAACTCTTTGGGTGCATTTGACGGCTGATACTCGTCATGCGCATGTTTTGGCTTAGCAACAATTAACGAGTCTGACTCCTCATTTTATTTCTAATCTATTTGTCTTATTTTGACACGTCTGGAATTTATAATATAAATTATTATTATAATTTCAAATAAGTCTACTTTTATAAATCGCGGAATGCCGATGGCAGGATCTTGAAATTAGACAAACATACAAACGCATTGCTCTCATTTTCTTTTTCTTGATTCTCCTTTAATTTTATGAAAAAATGGCTGATGTTTATGATAACTAAAGGCTTACTAATTACTTGATTACTAAGAAATGCCATTACCGTTCTTTGAAGTTGTGTTGAGTTCACCGTCCAAATATCCATTTCTGGCTCATAAAGGCTGATTATGATGATACCTAAAGGCTGTTTATGATGATTACAATAACTAAACCATCGCCAGACTCTCCTGAAGTGTATCGCAGTAAGCCCTCGATACGTTTCGCTTCGACTTTTTTATTTATTTTAATAAATCGGTACCCAAAGTTTCCGGTTAATGTACTTTAAACGTTAATTCCTTTCAATATTTAAGTATTCGGATACATCGCTCGTTGCTGTAAGTCTGCCGTTGCCACATCGCTATGCCAACTTACTTTCTCCTCCCTTATTTCGCTCGACATAAACTTTTATGGGAGTAATAAGTCCTGTATCGTCTTTTATGCTCTCCACCAACCGGAACATGTATCGCCACGTATACTCGCGCAGCCAACACACCAACTGCGAGCTCGCACGACACCAGATTTTACGACACCAAATATGATATTGCGGTCCGCCCCGAACATATAACAGATTTTCTCAGATAAAACGTTGCGTGTAACGAATCTGGCCACTACGCGATATATCATGCGAACGGTGTAGTTTTGTCGATGCTGAGGGTGAACGCGACTTCTCAGGATTGTGCATCTGTGCATTAATGCAGGATGTACCTTTGGAGCATAACCCATAAGCTATACTTCAATACCGGAAAGGTTCTATCATGACTTACTCGCGGGGTGATATCCCGCGTGCACTGTGACGCGGCCGTTATTTATTGGTGACATTAATAACAAGGCACTATAGCAAGTGAATCAAACAAGGGACCATAGTAGTTGGGGAGCCAGTGACAATAAAGTGCAAAAGTTTTATAAAAGCTGATACTTTCAGATCTGACAGTATATTGACCGTATTTTGTATTTTGTGATACCCCGCGGTTCGTTCGCCTGCCGAGGGAGGGCACTTATCGACTTTATTTATTTATCTATTTACATGTTTTAAAATAAAATAATATTGACAATTTTCATGACATTTTCCTACGAATTTTATAAGGTAATTAAGATATTTCTGTTACATTATGTATGATTTTGTTTATTTATATAAATATAATATTATAGATTTATTAGGATAATTAAAATAAATTGTCTACCTTGGAACAGGCGGCAGCTTAGTTAGGTTAAGACTTTTGAAAATTGAATGTACTCATAATTTGAACTCAATAAATAATTTTGAATTTGAATTTGAATTTATTTGGTAATTTACAATTTTCTACAGTAAATGGACATATACAATCACAGGGAGCTAATGGGCCCTTGGTGAGTTGGCCACGAATACCCATTCTGTTCAGGGTTGGTCACACTCACGGGTCAACACCCATCCGGCGGCCTCCACGCATGAAGTGCGAGCCCGGGTAGGACTCTGGCCTTGGGGCTAGTTTCCCCAAGGAGTCAACCTTCTGGCGCTCCTGGACGGTCTGCGCACCGTGCGGCGTAAGCCAATCGACTGTGCACTCTGACTAACAGTCGGGGGAGTCTGGAAGCAGTACTGTTTCCTATAGAGCGGGGGTGGTTGCGGACCTTGCGGCGACTGCTCTTGAAACGACCATCAGCTACCCGATCCTGGGTGAACAGCCGGGTAAAGGATGCCGTGGTCCGCGATAGATCGGTATACACCGTTTCACCGCTTCGTAAGGGAGAGTACTGCGCAAGCGACCTCGAACTCATAACCAATCGAGAGACCGGAGTAATCTGGTCGTAATTGGAAGCAAGGGCGTGAGTGTAAGCCCGCTGGGTAACACTCCTGGCTATCTCGCGGTTAAGGCGTTGGCCTCTTGCGGGCATGTGGCGGAGCTTGGCGGTGGATTGTTTTGTCCAAGTCTTCTGCGTTCACTTCACGGGAGAGAGTACGACTAATCGTTAAAACTTCCTGAGGTGACGGGTTGGTCCGTTGTAGTTGACAATTCTATATATACAATTACAATGGCGTAGCCGAGAATCCAGCAGCAAAAAACTGATAACATGTTATGCCAGAAACTGTTGCCAGTGATCCTATTTTAATGTCGCCTAACTAGCCTTTTCTAATGCGGACATATAAATTGCTGTAAATATATTATGAACCAATATAAAAAACTAAGTAATGTAGAATATAGAAAATTCGTGGGAATTTATGCACTAAGATTTATAATTAATTCTTACGAGCTGTAAAATTGAATATAAAATTCATGAAATTAATATTCAAATGAAATCAGTCCTTGGCTACTTGTCGGGAAAGTCTTGGGGTGATACAACCGCTTTTTTGTGACATTGATGGCAAGGCACTATCGCAAGTGAATCAAACAAGATACCATAGTAGTTAGTGAAAGAGATAACATAGTAGTGAAAAGAGGAATCACAACGAATGACATTGGATTTCAAGGAGAGAAAGGAGGATTTTTATTAACTAATGAAAATCTATCGCGGAAAACAAGCAGCTCTTGCAAAAGGCCAAGGAATTTGCGAAATCGAAAGCTTTTAAATTTGTTTGGGTTAGCCGGTCCAGAATGTTTATCAGGCGAGCTGAAAAATCCCCTGCACATGCTATATCCACAATCGCCGACTTTGAAAAATTCTTTGAACAGATTTGTTACAATAATATTTTTTCTCCTTCCTCACGTTTTGTATACTTTATCACTATATTTTTCTATAATATTTTGCTAAGTTATGTACTTATATTTTTCTGCTTTCTCACGTTTTTTAAACTTTTCTTTTATATAGAATAACGCACTATATGACCGTTTAATTGGTGGAAACATATAAATGGTTTATGTTTGTTATATTTTGATTAAGTAAATATGTTTTTTGTAATGTCTGTTTCCTGAATAAAATAAAAATAATAAATAAAAAAAAAGTTAGGGAAACAGAGACAAAAAAGTGATAGAGTTTTATATACGCTGATATTTCAGATCAGACCATATTTTGATCATAAAATGCCGGGCTAGAGTCAGCAGCGACAGATTCCGGGACACCTTGCGCTGGCGTACTAGGAAAGGTGAATTTTAATTAGTACCCTCAAAGTATTTTAAAAGGGTAAAAATTTATCAGTAGACAGTAGATGCAATAGAACTCGAAACAAATAGTCAGACTGCTTAGCAATAGAACGCGTGGTATCAGCATTACTCCATACATGTAACAAAAATTAAGTCCCCGCAAATACGCCGATACATATTTGTCGGTAACTATTACGCTTCGGTCTAATGTGACGCGCAATATATTGGACTTATATTTTGTGACGTGCATGGAGTAATGCTGACGCCACGCATTCTATTGTTAGGCAGTCTTATACCATTTGTTTCAATTTCTGCCTTTCATCCACTGTCTACTGATAAATCTTTGGGAGTTCTAATTAAAATTACACCTTTCCTAGTACGCCAGCGCCAGGTGTCCCGGAGTCTGGCCTGCTGACTCTACCCCAGCATTCTATGGCCAAAATACTGTCTGATCGGAAAGTATCAGCTTTTACAAAACTCCTGCACTTTTGTCGCTACGTCTTGAACTAAAGGAGTGATTTTTGACTTACGGTTGACATACAGATAGCACATCTCCACCCTATTCTGTTGATATTTCTTACAAATTGCTAGGTTTTGTTATGAGGAACATGAGTCATTTCAACAACACATTTGTCATATGTCTCCAATTCAATTACTTAATTCGAAGCAGATTAGAAGTCAACGCGGCATTATGGTGTCCGTATGAAAATAGATACATATCCAGGCTGGAGAGTATACATAAACGCTGTCTAAGGTTCCCGTACTTTAAACAGTAAGGATATTATCCATTCCTATACCCTACTGCATTTATTGGGTACAACTCACTAAGCGTAAAAAGAGATTGGCTCGCAATCTTCCACATATGTAAACTGCTTAGGGGGTTCGTCGATAATCCGACCATCCTTATCAGAATCGGTCTGTTTATACCCACCATTTACTACCGTACTAGGACTCGCGTATTGTTCGCGTTACAGCGAGCCAGAACTAACATCGTATAACACTGTTTCACTGTGCGGACGCTTCGTATCCTAAATGCACTGCGTTCGGCTGAGCCAGAAATGGATATTTGGACGGTGAACTCAGCACAACTTCAAAGTACGGTAATGGCATTTCTTAGTAATCAAGTAATTAGGTAAATATAAAGTATATAGTATAAAAGTTGTTAAAAAGTACAACCTAGTTATAACAAGAAAAGTTAGATAACGATTGAATATACGTATAATATAGTATAGAATAATAATTAACGATTTGGAAACATTTGTAAGGGTAATTATATTTTGGGAAATAAATAAATAAATAAGATTATAAATAACGGTCTTCTTTTCTTGTCCCCCTGTGAGTCACAAAGGCTTTGGAATGTAACATCTACAGATGTAGTAAAGCCACTGGCTAGGAGAGACCTACGGCTAACAGCGAGTATATAGAAAATATATCTTTCAGTTCTTAAATTTGATTTATAGTTTTTAAGTATAGTTATACTTTACTAGTGTATTAATAAAATAAAGAGCATGATAGGTCGGCTTGTAGGATAACGAGGAAAACGTTGTCGACGATATATTTGGCTTTATGTAATAAAGAAATGAAATGTGATTTCTTGGGGATTTCCCATTTTTAAAGCCACAAACGGCTCTTTTTGTCGTGTTTTTAATATGTTATATCAGGATAATATTACATATATTACTACAAATTAGCATGTTAATACAATCATTTGAGAGCGCATTAACATGTTAAGTAACTGATTTAATATTCACTTAATTTATAAAGCACATTAGCCCATACAAATCTAGAGCTCACAAACAAGGAATAAATGGTCTATAGTATAATGAACTTCGCAACCAGGATTCAAATTGGAGTGCTACTTGTATAGATTTTTTTTTTGTAATTTAACTATAGGTATCTGGGAATGAAATCCGAAGTTTCTGGTCACAATGCAAAAATGCTGGTCATTAGCATAAATATTTTCCCCGACGGTAATAAACCCGATAGACTTGCATCTAACACAATGTCGATGGCGCCGAGGGCGCACCCGTTAAAGTCGCACCCTGCCGACCATGCATCCGCCGAATTCCCACCTCGTCAGATAACTTAAAGACGTAATCTAAACTAATCTATGCGCAAAATCATTTCTTGGGCCGCACTTATAGAAACTCTAACCATAATCTACATTGTCATTAGCCAAAAATGCGGCCAAAGGAGAAACCTCAACCTGATTCAACCATCTCAAAATGTTCACCTCAAGATTCCGTTACAGACCATATACAGCTACAAGCACCCAAGCCAAATTTAACTCTATTTAAAAAAGGAATGTTATACAATGCAATAAAAATCTATAACCACCTACCTGCAAATATCAAAGAAATAAAAGGAAAAGGGTTTACCGCAGCGTTGAAAAAATGGCTTATCGATAATAGCTTTTACACCTCCTATCGCGGGGTAAAAATTTAGTCGTCACTTCTGCCCGGGACAGTTTTGCGCGTGAAGTCGATGGCCTTGAGAAAAACGACCATAACTTTTAAACTACTATACGGATGGTAAAAAGAATAACTGTAAAATGATCGCATTGAAATTTGAAATTTATAATATTATAACCTTATCTCGTCAAACAATTAACATAATAATGAATAAATATTTAAAAAGTTGGCATTTTACGCAGCGCGGAATGCCCTAACCAATATTGGTTAGATACAATTTTAGCATTTGTAAGCGTCTAACCAAAAATGGTTAACTCAAATAGGAAGGGTTAAACGAATATTTCTCATAATATTATATTGTAGGCATGTATTTTCATTTTCTTTTTACAATAATTCAATTAGGAAGATTATAAATTTTAAATTATATACATTTCGTATTTATAGGCGGATTTTTGATTATTCCATGATTTTGATTTTTTTGCCATTATTTTTTATATTATTGGTGAATTATTTTTATTAATTGTTTTCTACTGTTACATTTTAAATTATATAAATTTCGTATTTATAGGCGGATTTTTGATTATTCCTTGATTTAGATTTTTTTTCTTTATTTTTTATATTATTGGTGAATTATTTTTATTAATTGTCTTCTACTGTTAGTTCTACTTATCCGGTCTGTTTAGATTTTTTCATGTTAAACCAGTGAAATAATTACATTTTTTAATAAGATATTATAATTAGCAGATAAGTAAATTTAGCAGATAAGTAAATTTGTCAATCTGTTTTAATAACAGATAATTGTGGGAGACATAGTTTTACGCATTATCACCATAAATGTACCACCACAATTTCGGACAATAAATATATTTCTATTTCTATTTCTATTTCTATTATTTCATTGTAAGGACTATGTCACATTATTTGTTTCGTTAGCCCTGCGAGTAAGCAATTCAAAATTACCATATATGGTATTACCACCGGTTCTAAGTATATAAAATCAGGTATAAATGTCACATCACTGTTATAAGCGAATATCGTTATAAACGCGAGCGGGCCTGAACAAGCTCACCCTCTCAACAGTCTGGAACAAGCTCACCCTCTCAGTAGTAAGCCTCCGGTTGAACCGCCATCAGTATTTCCTATTTCCATTCCATATTAAGTTATGGCCTCATGTTCTGGGGAATGGCGGCAAATTTTATAAGGATCTTTCGCTTACAAAAACGAGCGATAAGAAATCTGTTTTCAATATCTTCGCTAACATCTTGCAAGCAGTACTTCTTCGAATCTGGTATCATGAATTTGTACGCCTCGTATATATACCAAAACATCATTTATACGAGAAAAAATATCGAGACTATTTCAACTAACTCAAATATTCATTCGCATAATACGCGAAATATAGAGGACTTGCGTCATTTTAAGGTGCGACTGAGTAAGGTTCGGAATAGCTTTCTCTGCCAATCTTACTTATTCTACAACAAACTTCCATTACACATCAGGAGCCTTGGGGAGGTTCACTTTAAGAAAAAGGTACAGGGTATTTTGATTAAAAACTGGTATTTTGATTTATGAGTAAATAAACCTTGTATCGTACTTTGAGTCTTTCTCTTAAAAGGGTTAATCTCTCGCACACGGAGAGAAATTCTATTCCTGCTTTACGATATAAATGGTGCAAGGCCAAATTAGTAACATACGAAAGTAACTGCTCCGAATCGGCGCGAAGTTCGCCGCTACACATCGGCGCAGAAACCGCCGCGCAGCGATCTTACAGCTCAGATCGCGCGCGACTTCACAGCGGTCGGATATCTACTTTATTTTTCAGGTTCGGCGAAAAGCCCACAGTAAGTACGTATTATATCCCTATTTATTACTCCTCCACTCTTCTTTCCATAGTTTTTCCCCTTTTCCTCACAATAGAAGCAAGGCTGTCCTTCTCTTCCAGAAGCTCTCCTTTTCCCGCGCAGGATTCCTTGGGTTTACCACGACCCTTTCCCACTGAGCAGCCGCGGCCCCAGATCCTGTCGCGTATCCCCTTCTGCGGCGTTCAAGGTCAGGCAGCGACCACGCCTGCTTTTTCTCGTAGCGACCCGAATCCCCAATCATCCAAGATTTCCGTGGTGGCGCCCACATACATACATCATTAAACCATTACACCTTTTTTTTCCACGGCAATCCTAAATTCCATGAAAGATATTTTCCCATGACCTAACAACAGGTTTTTCTTAATCGGGTAACGTTACAAGTTACAATAATAAATTAAATTATCAATCCATAATCAATTATTTCCTGTAATACATAGTACTTTTTATTAACAGATATGCAATAAAATATGCAAAATACTATATCCTGTATTACATAGTATTTTAATAGGTATGAATTAAAATATGTAAACTTAAGTGTTACTTAGGCGTTTGTTACGCCTACACATACTGTGTAGGCGTAACGAACGTCTATATTGTGATTTTACTTAATCTTCGCTTTCAACACTGTGACAAACCCGCCTTTGCGTGACAATAATATATCGATATACTGAAAGGTAGTATCTTATGTGTTGAGAGTTCGATGCATCATAGCGTTCTTAGCTTAGTTAGTGTACACTTTGGGCAGGTTGAACGTAATTGGGTGACGGGTTACACCGGCGAGTAAACGTGGGAATCGATGATACTAGAGAGAATGTTACGTGGATTGGACATCGGTCACTTTGCGGCGCTGGTATCAGCTGAACTCGGCGCTCTAATCAGTGCGTGTTGCTAGTAATGACATACGATACTGACACGTGGTTGTTAACTATTGGTCTTATACACAAACTCAAAGTCGTGCAACGAACCATGGAGAAAGTTATGTTTGTAGTATAACTGCGTGAAAGCGTGTAAGCCTTGGGGAGAGTTATGTTTGGAGTTTAACTGAGTTTTCACTACGAGACTTTTAATCCGAAACGAAGAAATCCGAAAAAGGACTAAGGTCACTGATATAGCTCGTAAATTTACTAACTTGAAATGGCCATATAGCTTGCAATATGCAGGCTATATAGATCGCATAAACGACAACCATTAGGGAAAGGTTCTCGAACGTCGCCCACGAATCGGCAGACGCAGTGTGAGACGGCTCCCCACAAGATGGACCGATGACATTGCCACGGTCGCAGAAAGTAGGTAAATAGAGGCGGCTGAAGATCGTTCATCATGGCATTATATGGGGAAAGGCCTATGTCCAACAGTGGACGTCTACTCTCTGATGATGATTATGTTACTCTCCAATATTTCTAATTAGCCAATTAGAAATATTGGACTGATATTATCAGGTCCAGCCGACTTGGAAGTGTCTAAATGAAGTAACAATTTTTCCACGTCGTGATCATTGATCTCTATGCTACAGATATTTCTTGCATAAATTGAAATAGTTAGATGAGCTGTATGGGATTTTCAGACAGAAGCAGAGATATTTCATGAACTTCATTTGAATGCGCTCGATTCTGTTTATATATTTGTCATAACAAGGGTTCCATACCTGAGATACATATTCTAAGATGCTTCTGACAAAAGTGCAGTAAAGGATCTTGAAAGTTTTAGCACGGTGAAAGCAAGCTGCACTCCTCATAAGAAAGAAGAAACAATAGATTGAACGTGATTATCGAACAGTAGATGAGAATCATGAATGACACCAAGATCTTTAACCACGCTGCACCTCTGCAAGTTATGAAATTTTAATGAGTATGAGGCTAGAGTAAATATTTTTTTACGGGTGTAGGCGACAACGGTGCACTTGGATGGATTGAGGTCAATTTTATTAGAGAGACAGTAACTGTCCAATCTTGAAAGGTCCGCCTGAAGGTCGGCGACATCACCGACCGATTTAATTATTTTGAAAATTTTCATGTCATCAGCAAAACATAGTAAGTGACTATTTAGAAAACAGCTAGCTATATCATTGATGAAAATTAAGAACAGCAATGGACCAAGTAGTGAGCCCTGCGGTACACCGCTAGGGATAGCAACCCAACTAGAAATATAGTTTTTGATGACGATAGCTTGGGAGCGATTACTGATATAGGAGGAGAACCATCGGAGGAGGTCCCCTTGTATACCCATAAACTTAAGCTTGTTCAAGAGTAGTCTGTGGTCAATCCTGTCAAAGGCTTTACTGTAATCAGTGTAGACTACGTCTACTTGATAGCCGTGATCCATAGCTTCAGTTAAGAAGTCATTAAAAAGGATAAGATTGGACACCGTCGAGCGACCCCTGATAAAACCATGTTGCGACGGATTGATAGAGTTTTGGAGAGCGGCATATAGACGACTCGTTCGAATATTTTGGCAATAACGCATAATTTCGAAATGGGTCTATAATTAGTAATTTCTGTTTTCGAGCCCTTCTTATGTATGGGTGAAACAAAAGCCGACTTCCAGATACTGGGGAATTCACAATTAGCTAAGGATTTGCGAAACAACAGGGATATTGGAACACAAACAGTTTTAGCGCAGGCGTGAAACCGCGGACTTAACCTATTTGCTAAAAATTACCTCCAATAATATTAACTGTCCTGACTTACTAAATAAAATTAATCTCCGTGTTCCTTCCAAACTCAATAGATTTAACCCTGCTCTTCATGTTCCTCATGCTGGTACCAACTATAGGCAAAATGCATTTCTGTGGCGAACAAGTCACAATTTCAATGACATGATTAAACGCTTTGACTTTGATCTATTCTGTACGAGTGTTAACTCAGCTAGGCAGCGGCTGAACAGTGATTTTTTTAGCATTAATTGTTGAATATTTTTTTATGCATTCTTAATCGATAGCTTTAATTGAAAGATCACATATGTTTCTACAACGTTATTTAAACGTGAAAACCTTTAATTGGCTCTCTGCTATGTTACTCCGGCATTGTTAAATTATAATTAGCTGTTGGTTTTCCTGAAAATAAATAAATAAATAAAAATAAATAAATAAATGATTACTTGATGCCAAACACATTGAAAGTCGCCAGCTTATCTAAGTATGAGTTGTGGCCGATAAGAGTGTGGAAACATAGATTTTGACTAGACTAAGTCTAGTCGTTATGTCGCTATGTTATGTATATGTCTATTGCGATGTAGTCATAAATCTCGTTCAAATCAAAGTAAGTATTCGTGCGTGAGATTGTGGTTTCCAATGTCATTATCATGACAAATACTAAAAATGAAAGGAAACCAATAGATAGACGCGAATAAACCGCAGCCTATTGGGCGGAACAATAATCTCCTGAAAATTCCCTCCCTCCAGGCGCTTCTCTATGACGCCGAAATAGCTGGGATGCGAAGTTGCCAACCGAGTAGCAAGTTTGACAATTACGAGCTTTGATTTTAATTTAAATTTCAGTATATTTGTCAATTCTATACATATTGTGTAATTCAATTTCCAATACATGATTCCAAAACTAATAAACATAAAATACCTAAACACAGAGTAGTACATTAAAAATGGACTATTAGTTATACAGGCGCGTAGGGGAAAAATACGAATTTCACGAATAAACACACGAATAAATACAGTGTAAATAATTATGATTAGTGATTCGTACTTTAATTCGTGCAGTATTTTTTTTACGCTTCTTGCCCAATCTCTAGCGCAGATGCATGTTGTCGAACGGAGCGACGTAACCTAATCTCGATGGCAACGCAGACAGCTGCAAATTTCTATGGGGTACGTACCGTTCGACCGAAGCCTGGATGATTATTTTTAAGGGTGAACCAGTTCCCTTAAAATTACGCACACACATTGTAATTGCATGAGCAGATGGGACATGTCCATAACAACCTAGCTGATAATCTTCGCGCAGCAGTGACTCTATCGCCCTGCATGTAAAACGTAAACTCGGAATATAAAGAGTACTCGAAACATATGGTCAGACTGCCTCATAATCGAACGTGTAGCGTTAGCATCACCATACATGTCACGCATCTGGCTATGACGCATTGATCTACTGTGCCGGGCAATATAATGGCGCAATATAATGGAATGGAGATACCACGCGTTCGATTATTAATCATTCTGACATATGTTTCGAGTTCTTTATTGCATCCATTATCTACTGATGAATTTTCAGCTTTTCTAAAACACTTTGGGGATACTAATTAAAATTACAACTTTCCCAGCGTGCCAGCGCCAGGTGTCTCGAAATCTGGCCTGCTGTCTGTACCCCGATATTTTACGGCCAAAATACTGTCTGATCTAAAAGTACCAGCTTTTCCAAAACTTTTGCACTTTTTGGTCGCTGGCTCCTCAACTTTACCATTAACAGTATACCATACATATATTCGTTTGGGGAATTGATCTTCTGCTTTTAGGTCCCGATTTTGATTGCCATTTTGAATGCCAGGCTATCATATTATATTCGAAACTATTGGCTTAAAGAGTGTCAGATATTTTGCAGGGAGGGTGACGGGACTACAGATGCTTTTTATCATAAACGAAAGAGGTATCATTGTGAACCGTGCGGCGGATGTTACGAGCCTAGCGGTGGATATCAAGAGGTTAAATATTGCATAATGGCGGTTTAACCCTCCGTGGGGCGCACCTGATCTGACAGGCACATTTCGGAAACTTTTATTTGACTCTCCCTGCCAGAGCGGCGTCAGATGCCGGCCCTTCCAGTATATTTCTGTCTCGTGGCGGCGCTTAATTCTTTATTTGATAATCATCTTATTCAGTTTCTTATCCGACGCCGTGAAGAGTATTATCGTCCGTGGCCTATCAGGCCCATTGCGCGCGACCTCTTCATATTGAAGTGCGTATTTCCAATTTAATCCATCACAATTGTTATTTAACTCATTTTATATTTTAAAAATCCTTTTTTTTTTATTTAAGAGCCATAAAATAAATGCTTTTTAACCTATTTTAATAATTGAAAATAAATATGTTTATGTTTATCTATTTCGATTTTTATGTTGGTTTTTTATATTTTTACAGTTAATAAAGGTATTTTTTCATCAAATTTCACTTATAACATTAGTATGTATACATCCCTTTTTAGGTCAGTGAGTACTTTGAAGAGTTGATATTTAAACAGGTGGCTAATATCGGCCATTTTCAAACCTGTGCCTTCTCGGCACATTGCACACTAATTAAGGTGGCTTATAGGTAAGCCTGGCAAAGGGTTACGTAATTAATTTTAATATTTTATAATATATCAGTCCATATATACACAGTCCATATATATCCGGTGGCATAGCGGTTATGTCGCCTGATCTTATATTGTAAGGTTCCGGGTTCTATTCCCGGCTGGATCACTATTTTCCATTGCGATAAAATTTACGGAATTGCATTTCATTTCCTTCGAGCGAATACAATAAGAAGACACACACTTACCCACATGTTACACGCACACATACATATAACCAGTTCATAGTAGGGTTGGTTGGAAGATATTGTCGTATGGCAATAAATCGCCCATTATGTAATTTTACAATAAAGCTATAAACAAAAATGTAAAATTGAGATAAATTCGCCGATATTCGCCATGCTTCTGCACGACAACACACGACCGCAAATTAAACAGTCGCAACGTCTGAGAAATTGTAACTGAAGGCCTTCGATATCTTCCGTACAGGTCATGCATGCAAACTTTCCCTTTTGCGATATTTGAATATATTTTTCAGAGGAAAAAACAACTCTTTCAAAGCACGAGCCGACGAGAGTTCTACAGCAGAGGTAATAAATAAACAACTCCTATTAAAATGCCAAAATCACATTGAGTAGCGAGGGTCAATATTACGATTAATCTTCATCTTAATAGATAAGGTCGTGTATCTGGTAACATCACATCAGCTTTGGGCGGGCGGGCGGGTTGACATTTGCCCGAGTCCGGCGGGTTCAGTGAAGGCTCGAACGCTGAAGCGGGCGGACGTGCAGTCGAGGGGTTGCAGATACTCGTAATTTTCCGATTAAAATCGTGACGTCTGCGCAAAAACAATAGTGTGGTGTTAACGACTCCATAAAATACGGTTTTATAGATATAACTCCAGTGATGTGACTTTAATGGGGGATTAAATAGATTTTAGAAAGCAAACGTCAAAATAGAGTGATTGTTGGAGACTTCAACATGTGCTGGGAGGTGTAATGTGAATAGGTGGGTTTTTCGCATTTTTTATTTAGATGTTTATTTTAAAATACAAGTCAGTAAAACAGTCATAAATAATTAAATCTGTAAAATAACAGTTATATTGATCTTCTCATTGATATTCCAAATTTTCAACATTTATTTTCATTAAACCTATAATCGGAAACTTGTTTTTTATACATGTTCATTACTGGCTGTAAAAAATATAAATGTGGTTTTAAAAATTAAAATCACATAATGGTCATAACAATGATCTCCTCATTCACTTTCATATTGAAGGACTAGTTAATCATTATATCATTTCACTATAATTTTGATTAATTTTACAAGACTGTTTTACCATTTATAAAATGTATTTCTTGACTCGACTAATATTAATTTTGTTTTGTATTTTATTACGTTAGTGTTGATTTTCTTGTAAACGTATTGTTTTTTTACTGATTTTTTAAAATGATTTCATTGACTATATTTAAAAGCTTATTGATATATTGTTTAAAAAATATATTTTTGATATTTTATGTGATTTGAGTCTGTTTGATTTTTGGAACTGATTCGAAGGTGATTTTCCTTTACATACACAAATATATGTACACGTAATGGAGTTGTGAATGTTCAAGGAAATGTGGAATGACATATTCCACGGCCTGTGACTATCTGAAATAAAAAACTATGACTATGACTATATTTTGTATTAAAATTTGCTGAAATAATACTGTACCCACCTATATAAAAAAATATAGTTCAAGGCAAGGGTCTTACTAACCACTATTATACTTAATCAGCCATCTTCACAGCAAATAATGAGCTAATGCCATTTTCACGATTTTTTTGTGTATCATTTTAGTTTGGAATGTACATTTCACGTGCGTTCCTTATGCATTTCTGCTTGCATGACGCATTCTTTATGTCAAAATTAATCTTTAAAATCACAAATTCGTTCGCCATCACACAATTCAACTATCTGAAGAATGTGGACTTTATTCTGCAATTGGTTCGGTAACCAGAAACATCTGCCCTACATATTATAGGTATGGATATCGGTAACAGAGTGAAAAAATGTACCTATACGAAGGGGCACATCTAACAAAAACCACAAATCACATATCAAGGAACCGTGGCATTTTCTATACGACTTCCCGACAAAAAAGGAGTGTAATGTATTCAGCGTTCACCTATGTATGTTTTCCGGTTCTTTATTCCACCATAACTTCTAAATGCTTGAACCGTTTAAGAAGTGTGTGTTATTGTTAGAATCACTATGTCATACCGAGTGTCATATGGTACCTTATTTGTCCAAATATCAAGTAAGTAGTTATCTAAATGTCCAAATATCAATAAATTAACATAAATGTATTTTATTTAGTGTCAAATGAAAGATAGGAGGGAGTACATTCCGGAAATTTACAAGTATCTATATAAATAAATACATAAACCACACATATTTTATTAAATAAACCGTTTAAAAATAATTATAAAAACAATATTCACTTTCTGTAACGGCAGTCGTGTTTTTTATTCTTTTCAATATATTTACTTGTTGGCAAACTTAATCTTAAAAATGACAAATTCGTCCGCCCTAAACTATGTGCAGAATGTTGACTTTATTCTGCGATTGGTTCGTTAACCAGAAACATCTGCCCTAATATGCATATCAGTATCAGAGTGAATATAACCTATACGCAGGAGTATTACTAGCAAAACCCACAAATCACAAATACATACATCAATAAAATAAAGCGAAAAAATTCGTATCATATTTATATTCAAGGTTTACATGGTTGAGTAATATTAGGGTCCCTACGCAATTGACTGTCGTTCCTCGCTATGTAAGGACTAGCTTTTAAGTGAGTTTCATATAACATCGTGCCGCCGGGAAACGTAACAGGATCTCCGGTGTCATAAATGAGAGCTTTTGTGCCACTTTTAAGAAAGCTTATAAGGCTACACTTATAAAAAACACCGCGAGCAACCTTGAAGTGATTGTCTATTCAAGTTTTATCATTTTTACATTTGTGTTGACGTTGATGGCATGAAACAGAGAATAGAGGTAAAAGGAATAAAAATAACTAGGCGTTTAATTTAGCGTTTTAAAATATTATTTATATACAATATTTTACATAAAATTAAATATTTTCTTATTTTTTTATTTGATAATTTGAAGAACTTGACTGTTAAATAAAAGTTTGACAAGCTTTTGAGTGCGCTGCGCCATCTAGCGGTAAGTAAAATATTGCTAATAAACAACATCAGCGATATTTTTCCTAACGCTAAATGGTGCATCATACTAAAAGTTTTTATACTAATGTTCAAAAAAATATTTTTTTTAAATAAAAATATATATTTTTTTTGTTTTTCCCAAAAACCTATATCAATATTTGCTTTTTTTGCTCGTACTGATTCACTCCCTTCAAGGATGCCGATTAATTAAAACTCACCTTGTAGATATTATTATATTTATTATTTATTATATTCATTTATCAGCCCTATGAATTTTTGTGAATTTAAATTGTACCTTTTTTTTGATAACTTCTATCCATAGCAGATTGAAAAAATATACGTGGCCAATCTTGCCAGTGCCCTTTCAAATATAATAGGCTGTTCCATTATTCCCCGACGTATAATACCCCGTAATTTATATAATTTGTATGTGAAACAGAAAATAAATTACATACATTCTGGACATAAAACGTCCAGAATAAGAAAATAGAGACGTTAATTATTTACAATAGTTAACTTCAATCGAAAGGGCAGGTTGTTAAATAATCGATTCAATTTGGAACCATTCACCACAAATAATACGTCTGGTATAAAAGCCAGTTACTTTGTGAAGACGTCCTTCTTTTTTATGCAGCTATAACCTGAAATATTAAAACGTAAAGCTGATGTTACTTAAGTGCCAAAATATTCCATTCCTCATTCAGACAGTTTAAGCCAAAACTATTCAGAGATTGCATCCAAAATGCTAAAATTTTTGATAAATGTACCTTGTTCCGAAAGGCTGACCATTAGTCAACATTTAAAAATATAACAGTCAATGATTTTACATATCCTACCGCTCAAAAGTGTTTGGGCACCCACTCTTTATTGTACTGATTATATGAAAGTAAGTTAGTAAATCCTGTTTTTAGGCACATGGGTACAAGCCCGAAGTGCGCTGATATACTTAGCTCATGAATCAAGTTTGTTTATACACCTATTTCCTAGTATAGGGAAATAGGTGTATAGTATTAGTATTCCTCCCATCTAGGGATTACGGCCTACTGGCCTTAATCCCTATATTAAAGATATTTTTTATTTTTTATTTTATAAAATTATTCAATACAATACAATTGATTTTGCGAAGCAGATAAGATTACATTTGTATGGATTTTATCACCCCACTAGATTGTATATCTGTTCAGGGGTGATAGTATTTAAGACTTCACTTTAATCATAGTGACTTCACTTTCTTTTTTTTCTCATTCATTCCGATTGCTCATTCATTGTTATAAATTTTAAGGTTAATATAAATATATAAATGTGTATATAAATAAAGAACTAATATTGAATAAATAAAATGAAAATATTTAAGTTTATAGATAAGTAAAATAAATAAATATATAGATTAATATATAACTAAATTGACCAATAAATTAGGTAGCCTAAAAATGTTTCTTACTATTAAGATCAAGTATCAGGTGACAGATATGGCAGAGCAAAGATATCGACCCAATTATCGACCGATATCAGTACCTAATGTTTTAGCAAACATTTTGGAAAAAATAGTAATTACACAACTCTGTAATCACCTAGAAACCAAGGGATTTTATTTAAAGTTCAGGAATAAAAGGGACATTTAACATTTTTGGCAAGAATTTATTTATCTTATTGAAGGTAGCACTAATTGCATTTTCTTATTAAAGCTTACTTAGGTATTGTTCGCCTAAATAAACTTCAATATTAATATATAATTAGGCTCATCAAAAATAAAATGGATAATTTCTTAATAGAATTTTATTCACCCTTTTATAACTGAACTTTCATTAATGTCCGATATCTTTATTATCGGGATTATGGACCATTGGGTAATAGGCGCTTAAACAAATGTAATTTAAGGGCTATATAAATGGACTTCAGGGAAGTTCTCAAATACGCTTAAAAACAAGATTTTAAAATATAGTAATTTAAAATTTCTGCGAAGAAATTATTCATTTTATATTAGGTAGCACTAATTATACGTTCTTATTAAGGTTTTTTAGGCAAAGAAAGCTTAAATAGGCTTTATTATAAAAATACCCTTAAGGCTCTCATACGCACCAAAATCAATGCACTGGAGATGTGGTGTTAGCGTAAAATGCTAGGAATCCCATGGACAGCACGCCACACCATCAAATCTGTCCTTGAAGAACTCTGCATCCAAGTGAGACTCTCCATCGTATTCAAGAGAATGTTCCTGCAGTACTTCGGTCATGTTGCCAGGAGAAACCCAGAGAATCTGGAGAAAATGCTTTCCGAGTTCAAGTGGAGGGACGAAGAAGCAGAGGCAGATCACCGGCCAGATGGAACGACCTCATCGAAGAAGTAACAAAGGGTCTATACAATCTGCGATCCGCCATGCAGAAGACAGGTCGAAGTGGAGGAGCCTCGTTGGCAAACTGTCGTCTAGTGGCCAAGATCCTCAGTAATGAGGGAACAACGGAGAAGATAATTAATCAACATATTTTAAATGGCCCTTTTATTACTGAACATTATTAGAGTCCAATATCTTTACTACAGTGATTATATCCCACTAAATAATAGGCATTTAAACACATTTGATTTATAAGCTATATAAATGCACTTCGAGCTTGTACCTAAATGTGCTTAAAAACAGGATTTCCTAAATAAATTTTAAATAATCAGTACAATAAACACTTTTAAGCGGTACTGTACATATGATAAGCAAAATAATATTACATTATATTTAATACAATTCATTACTTTGAGATAATTAAAAGAATTCGGAAACAAAAAAAGAGATAGCAACTGACTGATTTTAAAACTTCGTCATTTTGTTTAGGCACATCGCTATCACAAGGCCCATTATTGAAAAAATTGCATGCTAAATTTTCCTATGGCTTTTGTAAATTAAATGGACATAAAAAATTTGGAATGCTAAATTAAACAAGAATCAACCCCCTCCAATTGTTTTTTAGCTACAGAAAGAGCACACGTGTGTAAATTTCTTTACGCATCGTTTTACACTACAACAACCTGTTCTTATGGTGGAAACTTATTATCTAAGCAGCTCTTCGATTGTTGTTACTTTAAGAAAACTAGCCAAAAAAAAAACTATTTTCTGTCACATTGATGTAAACGGTTGATCATTATGTTTCCAAGAGTGCTGCATACGGAAAGGATAATGAAAATGCAAGCTTAGCTCTTTTGATTTTTATTTATTGAAGCTCTACAGAATGCCTAAGCATGTATTTACACTTAATGCATTTCACTGATAGCGCAATCGCTTTGCCTGACTTTTGTATTTTGTTGCTGGTGATTCCCTGGTAAGCGTCCAGCAATGATCCGCTGATTTACTCCACTTTTCCTGGTATCTTTATTCCATGTCCGAAATTTCTTAGTGGAAGCATTCACCATATTCTTTGCTAACAGCACCACAGTTTTCAGAAAAGAAGTCGAAGTGTGAATGTAATAAGTATAACATTAAAGACGTGTTACAATGCGATCTATCGTAACACTGAATAAGATTTTCTTAAGGAAAAGCTTATCATTGACCGATACGCACCCCTCATCCTGTATCGAAAACTACAGCTAATTGGAGATTATCATGGTCGGTTTCGTGATCAGCGTGGTTGTTTTAGTGCAGAAGAACTGACTTTGTTCTTGTTACATTTTCACTATTAGCTAGAAAAATCGGCCGATGTAACTTGTCGATATTATCTTTGTACTATTAGAACGGGTACTTACGCCTCTTCGTCTCTTCAAATTTCTTCCCTTAGATATGTATCATCTCTGACTAACATTTTCTTTGTTTCAGATTCAAGTGTAATACAAAGAAATATGTACATTCGAAGTGTAACAAGAGTTAGACAATATTGTTGTATAGTGAATAGTGAAACATACAATAATGTGTGATTTATCTCCGTGATATTATATCAACAACAAAACTTTTGACAAAATGGTGGCGAAGGAGATTATCAGTCGACTTATAATGGTGTTGGCTGTCGTTATAAAAACAGGTAAGAGTTACTTTAAAATAAGTTATTAGCCTTACTCATAAGTGCATGGTTATTTGTTTTGAATTAAATAAAATTGTTTAATATACGAAAAACTCATAGGTTACATCAAAAATAAAAATAAAAATGCAGGTAATGGTATATTAATTTTGAAAAAATTATGGTACATTAATTTTGTATGATATGGTATATTAATGATATGGTATATTAATTTTGAAAAAACTTGTATGTAAACTTATAATTTGTATGTAGACTTAGTATTTTTCGTTCTCATAAAATGTGTCATTACATAATTATATATTTTATTTTCTTATTACTCTCTATTTAATAATTAATTCATTTATTACCATATTAATATACATGTTTATGAATCTATTTACTGTTTTTTTTGCTCTATTTACTTTATATTTACTCTTTTAATACGTTGAACTGCTCACTAACTTAGCAATTATTTTTCAGAATATTTTCTGTTTATTCAAAAAACCCTAATAATTTCACATTTCACTTTAAAAAATGCTTGTATTTTAAACTTTTCTTTTATATAAAATAACGCACTACATGACCGTTTAATTGGTGGAAACATATAAATGGTTTATGTTTGTTATATTTTGATTAGGTAAATATGTTTTTTGTACTATCTGTTTCCTGAATAAAATAAAATAAATAAACTTTCGGCAACAATATGCGTTCATTACTAAAATTTCTCTAAATGTAAACAAATAAATAGTCATATTGTATTTATATTCATTAGTATAAGAATTGCCATCTTATTTATGAATGAAATACAGCAAAGCAATTGCGATTTTTGTTGTGACGTAAAGCAATCTTGCACTCAGTCTGTAAAAATCCTTTACAACCTGGAAGTTTGCATCTATTTTTAAAACTGCACCCTTTTTTATTTTCACCCTTAATAACCCACTTAATGCCTATAAGTGGGGCATACTGAAAGCTTCTGAAACTGGCCACTTTATAATTAAAGAAATAGAAAACCAATTATGCTCTTTTTTATTTCTATTCTATCTAGCTATTACTAAAATCTAGCTTGTGTCTAATATAAATTTCAAATACAACATTAATAGCTTACCTGACAAAAGATGAGAAGTAATTTTATAACAATTTAATAAATCACGCTTTCTCGTGAATTATAAGCGAAAAACTAAATGTACCTAATGCAACATTTTTGCGGTTTATCGCAAAAGTTAAAATTCGGATTCAGCGTCTAAAAATAAATATAAAACCGTTGTGAAAAATACTTCCGAAATGTTGTCCTGGAAACGACACGCTTAGATGTGTGAGGGACCACCCCTCACTAGACTCCAAATTGTTCGGTGTGAGGTGGTGGTATCAACTTACGAGTTATCTCCTTATTGAAAGGCGGTTTTGAATGAAGTAGAAGGTATTTATTGATTGAAAGTTTGATATTGCCAGTTATAACGCTTCCCGAACAAGTTATGTTGACGCGAGTGTATAGATGCGCGACTGCGGTTACGAGGATATACGGATGAGGATTGTATGTGTGCTCCTAGTATCTTGTACTAGGCGCGGTTCGAGTCTGGGATTACAGACTGATGCTTCGAGACTAGGGAGGATAAGGAAAGGAAACCAAGGAGCCGGATTCGTTGACACACCTCGTGAGAAGGGCACACCTCGTGCATGGGTTAAAATTATAGCTGAATTTTTGTTTGTGTATTTCACTGGAAATCGATGCATTTGTTGATCGCATGTAATGGACTTAAGGGCCGTTACAGATGTCATATGCTTGGACTATAGAACTAAAACAAAGTAGTATCTCAGTCTCTTGTCTTACCTGTGTGACCATCCAGTGGGTTAGTTATTTTTTGTTTATAATTTTACATTGAGGATTAATTCCGGGTATATTCTTCGATTTATTGAACAGTGCGGTGCCAAGTATATGAAATGTCTCTGTGCATGACTGCTATTCAGTTTCGGAACTTTGTGGTTTCTATTTGTTATCGATCGCGTTGTAATTTTATGAATTGTTTGCTGGTGTAATTCTTTAAGTTTGTGACAATATTGTGAGTCCGATTTTTGTATGTGTATGTGTGTATGTTTATGAATAGTGTGTGTGTGTATGTTTCTGTGTGTGTATTTTTCCACGATAGCGCCCAAACGCTTTATCTGATTTAGCTGAAATTTGCGATGCAGGCATCATTCGGTAATGGCAAGAGTTGAAAAGATGTTGAAATCGGTCCACCAGAGGGCGCGCTAATCATCCCTTAATCTCGAATTATTAGACTTAAAGACTTGAAATTCGGTACACAGATGTGGCTTAGGGCCGAAATCATATAGTAAAATTTTGGTTGGGATATCTCCGATACAAGCGACGCATTTTTGTTTAAATTCCGCCGTTTTTAATAAAATACTACGTAATTTTTGACAAAGCTATTTTAATACAACGAAATTACTACAAATATACTATATTTGCTAGCATAATGACACAGCCACTATCGGGTGGGGGGAGGGGTAAGCAGTGTGAGGAGTTGCCTGGGCGATGAGGGAAGTTAGCAGAGGGGGGCTGGAGGTGTTCAGGTTGGATGGTTAGGGGGTCTGGGGATTGATTGGTTTTTAGAGGATAGTGGGTTTGGTGAGTTTGGTGGGTTTAGGATTTAGGTTAAGTTAGGTAGGGTGGAGGGGGAAAGGCCTTGACTACTTGTCGAAAAAGTGTTGGGGTGATACAACGGTTTTTTTTTAACTTTTTATTTACTCTTTAGAATGAATAGCCACGATGCCAGTTTGAGCTTTTCACTTAACGATATTGGGTTTAAAGCTGTACATGGAAGGCCATCTGGAGGCCGAGTCTCTTGCCAGAAATCTCCTTCCTTAGTCTGTCATTACGTAATCCCTTTTAATTTATGATTCTGCTGTCGACGAGCGAGATGGAAAGACAAAGTTTGGAGTGGTGGAGACGCTGACTGAGAAAGCGCTTTACCTGTGGCATGAATTTTTGATGTTTCATTTGTTTTTTTTATTTTTTTTTTAATAACAATCAAACCTTTATTGCAGTGGATAATTGTTGTTCATGGCTTTATCTAACAACCGATGACTAATTCATAATTCAAAAGGGGGTAACCCCCCCTCTCCAATGTTTCACCGCCAATGGGTACTGCCCCGGTTACATTGATGGTAGCATTGATTATATAGGGTATCATTGCTCAACGACACAGTACATTTTGGCAACCCTTCTGTACCGGCGACATGCAGGTGGCGCGGGCTTCAAAATAAATCGCAATCTATAATAACATTGATGATGAATGTTTTTTTTCAAAAGACTGATTGATTATAAACACCGAATAATTTAACCAATGATAACAATAATAACATTAAATTATTAATGCCATCTATCGTACTTTTATACAGACTTATTACATCACAGAAATGATACGGATATATTAGAATGCCATCTAATAGACTATTAAAAAATTAAAGCGCCTAATAAAAAATAAGAACTATGATTTAAAAAATCGTTTGTCACACTATTATTGTTTTATTTTTTAACATAGAATACCGTATAGGCATGTTTAGAATGACATATATTGGGCTACTGCACATAAGAGAAGATTAATCAATGTTTGGATCTATGACTGTCATTTAGACGTTGCGTTTCATAGTAAAATCCTAGCTGCCTAAACGTAGTATGACATTGAGAAATTTAATACCCTACAATGGCGGTAGATACGCCCCTATAATTCAAATTCGATTTATAAAGTTTACATTTAGGAAGAAGAATAAGAAGAATACATTTATTTTCGTAAGTAATGTTCCAAAACATAATTCACAAAGTCTGCCTAACTAGGCCGAAGCCCGTACCAAGGTAGACTCGACTAGGTCACTTGTAAGTTTAATATTGTGCGCGCACTCTAAAGTACTATTTCTGAGAAAAAGAAAAAGTAAAAAAAATAAATAAAGTAAATCTAATAACTCTAATAAATACGTAGTATAAATTTCAAGAGTTATTTTAATGATATCTAATACCTAATTCATAATCATGTTGAAAAATAAATGTTTTTATATGTGAGTAAAATGTATAATACCTTATTTTATATTTCGTTTTGCAAGTAAGACTATTAAAAAGACTTTACATGGAATTAAGCGACCAATTCAACTTTGTTGTTTCATCCAATACTATAATATCCAATAATATTATTAATACAGAAATCTTTCAGTATGCCTATTTATAAACGTACTTTTTAGTGCACTAAATTGGCTGTATTCGCTTTCTATTTTGCTTGCTTGTCTGTGTGATTTGCAATTCTTAATTGTGCGTAAACCAGTGCTTACATATATGTGATCTGTGTAATTTCAATAAAGACTTTCCTTCATAAACTTTTTATTTGTCGTATCTGTTTTCGCATATGGACTCGTTTACGCGTAGTCACACATTGATAATATCCCAATACAGCAAGTGCTTGCCTCGCGTTTACAAATGGGAATAACCCCCTTTATGCCATTATACTAAAACTCTGCATTAGATATTATTCATGGCAGGTTAGTCCCTTTTCACAAAGCTCGCATTAAGAAAAGACGTAAAATATTTAAAGCGGCCGGAGAAAGACGGCATCATAATTTATAATGACGTAATAACACGGTAATTACTGTAACACAAAATAATTTTTATTTTTATTACAGTCATAGTAATAACAGCTGTAGTAGTTAAAACTTTATTTGACATCATTATGTGGTTCTTTTGAAAATCCTCTGGAGTAAAAGTTCCTCTTTAATGAAATTTTTCATAGCCTAATTAATTTTCATAGTAGAAGTACAAGTAAATTTTTTGAGTTATACACTTTTTCCTTATCTAAACTAATATTATAAAGAGGTAAAGTTTGTGAGGTTGTAGGAAGTAATCTCTGGATCTACTGAACCTATTTTGAAAATTATTTTACCAATAGAAAGCCACCTTATTTGTGAGTGTCATAAGCTATATATTAATCCGAAAAATGAAAAGACTTTTTCGTGGTAGTCGGATTTGCAAAGTAAGTCGGACAAAAAACGGTCGAACGAAAACGTTTCTAACTCACGCTGTCTTAACGATGAGATGTATGATCAAGTTCTAGAGAAAAGTGGTAGAGCTTGATAAAGCATACAAAAAAGTCAGCGACAGCATATGTCTAACTTTTATATTTAAGTCACAAAAAGTAGTTTTTTATATTAAAAAAATAATTTAAATCGTTAGGTTATGTTTATTGGTCATATTATCAACAATTATTAATTCATATCAAAATAAGTAAATTTATCGTCTCAACCAAAGACTTTTCCCTTTTACTGCATATAATTTCCCTATTACTGCATAACTGGTTAAAGAGATAAGACACTCACAAATAAGATACTCACAAGAAGATTTTCACAGATGACGGTAATATAGTCAAATTCGCATGCAAATACATACATACATTTTAAGTAAAAATATAACCCTTCTTTTGACAATCAGGAAATAAATCATAGCACCCAGTACTAACCGAACCACTCTCATAATTTCATTAAAGTAAAAAGTTTTACCGCCCAACGAAGTGGGCACGGGTCAGCTAGTTTGCTTATATATTTGTTTTGTCGGTACCGAGGACTATGAAAGAGAAAGTTTTGGCTGGCTCCATTCATCGAAAGGAATTTAAACTGTAGACTTTTTATTTACGTCAGATAATTTGTGGCTTTTCCAATTTCTCCCCATGCCCTGTCCGTAATATCCTTTCTGGAGTATTCATTAAGTCTGTGGTTATATAAACAATCATATTTTTCCATTTCCATAATGAACTGTTCATTTAAATTGCGTTCCGCCATCGCGGAAATATTCCAAATTGTCGCTCGGCGACTAACAATGTCGGTCGCGTCAGAAAAGTATCCGTGTATCGGTCGCGTCGCGCTGTGCACTGATCCGTATGGGCTTGAACGTTTTTATTACGAGTCGAATCAAAGTCGCATCGCGTCGCGTGCCGACAAGCGGTAGGATACTTTTTTTATGTCGCGTATCCAACGCGTCGCGTAGCACATCGCGTAGCATCGTGAGCGAAGGTCCTAAGCGAATGCTGAGACGCAGTGACGTACGCACGCAACATAATGTAAATTTTGCAAGGCAGAGCAGTTGATGCAGGCATAGGATAGATACATTCATTCGCGTTCTATCCAGTACAAAGAATTAAACAGTTTTCGAGCACGGCGAAAACAAATGAGTTCAGAGTCAGAGGCCGATTATGAAGTTAATGAAGTGGTACTACTTTACAGTTTGATTAATTATCTATACTAATATTATAAAGAGTAAAGTTTGTGAGGTTGTAGGAAGTAATCTCTGGATCTACTGAACCGATTTTAAAAATTATTTTACCAATAGAAAGCCACTTTATTTGTGAGTGTCATAGGCTGTATATTAATCCGAAAAATGAAAAGACTTTTTCGTGGTAGTCGGATTTGCAAAGTAAGTCGGAGAAAAAACGGTCGAAAGAAAAGGTTTCTTACGAACGCTGCTTTAACGATGAGAGGTATATTATGATTGAGTTCTAGAGAAAAGTTGTAGAGCTTGGTAATGCCTATAAAAAATTCAGCGATAGCATATGTCTAAATTTTATATTTAAGTCACAAAAAGTAGTTTTTTATATTAAAAAAAATAATTTAAGTCGTTAGGTCATGTTTATTGGTAATATTATCAACAATTATGAATTCATATCAAAAGAAGTAAATTTATCGTCTCAATAAAAGACTTTTCCTTTTTACTGCATATAATTTCCCTTTTACTGCATAAATGGTTAAAGAGATAAGACACTCACAAATAAGACACTCACAAGAAGACACTCACAAATAACGGTATTATAGTCAAATTGGCATGCAAATACATACATACATATGCAGTACAAATATAACTCTTCTTTTGGCAGTAAGGAAATAAATCATAGCACTCAGTACTAACCGAACCACACTCATAATTTCATCACAAGTAAAAAGGTTTACCCCAACGAAGTGGGCACGGGTCAGCTAGTTTTTAAATAAATAACATAATTTAGGTAAAATATCGGTATAGCTCTACTTCGACATAAATGTAAATCTTGTACATGGTAACTTTATTTGGGCCCAGGCTGCTTTAGGATTCTACCAATCCTCTTTTGGATTCTCTATACTTAATTCGAAAGTTAGCCTAAGTAAATCGCATGAAAAATTGTGTAAACACTTATATCGGCTTTCGCATTTTATATATCGTAGCTATACCTAGATCGGAGGAGAGTCAAACCAACTATCCGATAGTATTCTCAAGCGAATCCCTCTAGGCGAAGGTCGAAACACCTCATTAACTTTAGCCTGTATATCATATTATATCATATTATATCATAGGCATTACGGGGTCGCTCTCGGTTGAAATAGTTACTAGAGACATTCTCGTAGCTTTGTTTGGCCTAGGTCTTATTACGTTATTAGCGCTTGGAGCGAACAATTCAAAATGAATGCTCGGGCAACTGAGTAAGTAATTAGAAAGACAGTATATTAAATTGGATACCTGTAGACTATTCAAAATATAAGGTAATTGAAAATGATAGGTCATGGAATAATCTGACTATAGCAGTTTTCTTAATTATATGGTTATTCCCATCGGGTTTTTAAGTTGTACCGACGAGGGCATTAGCCAGAAGAAATTATGGTAATTCTGAATTTCAGTTACCTTTTATTTATTTAGTAAAAAACGGTTGTATCACCCTAAGACTTTCCCGGCAAGAAGCCAGGGACTTATTTCATCTGAATACTTATTTCACAAATAAAGTTGATGAGCAGTTTACGAAAATTCCTGTTAATTTCGAACGCGCGTCATCTCATTCAATTTAAAAATCAAATTGCAAACGCGGGTCTCCGTGAGTCTTCGAATTCGAATTTCGAACGATCCACGCATCGCAAGCGTTGCCAATTTTAGGATCCTTACTAAATAATTAATGTATGGTAGACTTTAAATTCTACGACTTAAATTATTTACGACTATAAACATGACGATTATTTATATCTAAAATATTTACGACTACCGCTTAAAATATTATGACTTTAATATCAACAAAAAATGAATAACAATGTGATTTTGGCGCAACGAGGCATCCTTGTAGCGAATTTCAAGTTTCTAAGTCCAATATTTCGAGGTGGAAAAATGACTAGCGTGCCTTCTGGTGGACAATTTCAACTGTCAATTTCTTCGTTTTATTTTATTTTTTATTTTTCTTATCCCTTGCAAGCAAGCGAAAAATCTCTGTCTCACCCTAAAATGCTAGATATGCTAGAGTAATTGCATAATAATACATGTGTATAAGTATAAAACATCATATTTATCACAAATCTTTATTTAACCGCTCTACTTTTGGGTTATTATTTAAAAAGTAATTAAAAAACCCTGGATTTTTTACATTAGATTTCTGAATCCTTCAGCTACGTAACGACCAAATTTGTTTGTACATCAGAACACCGTTGACTACGTAACGACCAATATTGGTGGCTTGCTCCCGGAGCGCACAGTAATATTATTTTATAATTCTAACGCATTCTAAAATTCATACTAAATATCTCATTATTACCATAAATGCATAGACGGTAGCTAGAATAATTTCGCGCGTCATTTCGCGGATTTTTCTGATAAAATTCCATTGCCAAACATCATCATGTTTTTTCGAGAAATCATCAAAAAAAAATATTGGTTTTTATGAGCTAATATCTAATATGTTTTTGTATCTAAATAAGCAAAACGAAATATTACTTTTTTTAGGGAATCTAATAAAGATCACGATATTTACAATTTCTAGATAGGGTTCCGTATTTTTCCGTAAGACAAGTACAAGTTAGAAATGCCGAGTTTTTTCACATTTTCGACTTTCTTATATTTATTCATAATTATTTAATTGTTTTACAAAATGGGATTTCAATATTATATATACTAAATTTTAATGTGATCATTGCACAGTTATTCTTTTTATGATTGGTATAATAGTTCTATAGTTATAGTACTTTTTGTCGGGCACGGCGTTATTGCAAAAAAATCCTTTTTTTTTTTTTTTTTTTTTCAAATATGCAGCATAAAAAATAACGTATAAGCATAATATATAACAGTAGTGAAGCCAATGATGTTTTAAATTATTTACTATATAAGGATTACATATTGCCGCGGTCTGCCATGAAATTATGACGCTACTCGAAGGGTTAATACTTTTTTACAATACATTTATTACCATATATGGTTTTTACAAAATAGACCCATTTACGTTCATTTTTTATATATATAATCGTAGAAACAATTTTAAATGTCACGTACGATATGTGGGATTGTTTTTTTTATAATTTTTATTTTTTTACTTGGACGTACGTGATACGGATTGTTGCGTACGGGCGGTAATATAGCGGACGTATCACGTACGTTCATGTGGGTAGGGCAGTTAAAGAATGTAACGTAAACAATTTATGAGAATCACCTCTCTGAAAACTGTATTTTTTTAATGAAATCGAAGACGATGGCCGATTTAAAGGGCTCTCTAGACGGTCAAGCATACTTGTCAAGCATCGCGTCGCAGGCTGGGAGGTGATCGTAAACCGCAGGTAATTGCATTTTTTTTTATATATTTACTAAAAATGTATAATTTTGTAGTTTTATACCATGGAGTCACGTCATTCATCAATCAAATACGTCTAATTAATTCCCTGGTATAAACTACAAAATTAGGATTTTTTGGTAAATATTTTTAAAAAACATTTGCATAATTCCTGCGATTTACGATCCCCTCCCAGATGCGATGCTTGGCAAGCATGCTTGATAGTCTAGAGAGCCCCTAAGACATTTCATTTCATTTATTATTTTTCAGGCAACATATAGCTGTTACAATACGTTTGGTACAAAATTATTTAGTTTCAAAGATAAATCTAATTACACGTTTCCACTTACACGTTCATAATTTAAACACTACATATTTTTTTCTAAAGAATAAACACCCTTAGGGAGAGATATGAAATGGGAAGGGAGAAGTTATAATATGTAAATACAATTTTAAGCAAATACACGTTCCATAATATATTCATACATATTATTTAGATATATTCTAGGATACATATTATTATTATTATTATATATTATATATTGCGATTGTCGTTTCAAGAGCAGTCGCCGTAATGTGAAGAAGTACTCCCGCTCTATAAGAGAGAGTACTGTTTCCAGAAACCCCCAACTATTATTCAGAATTCACAATCGATTCGCTGACGCCGCACGGTGCACAAACAATCCAGGAGCACCAGAAGATTGACTCCTGAGGGAAACTAGCCCTCAGGCTAGAGTCCTGCCCGGGCTAGCACTTCATGCGTGGAGGCCGCCGGATGGGTGTTGAGCCGTGAGTGTGATCGACCCTGAACCAATAGGTCTTCGTGGCCAACTCCAACAGGGCCCATTAGCTCCCCTATTGTTGATGTATTAAAATGATAATATGTCAACACCATCAATAATCATTGCTCTCTTAAGAGCGATAGATGACGTATTATATACTCCAATATAAATACGACAATATAAATAAGACCTCATAGGAATACGACATTATACATAAGACCAAAACGGAATTTAAAGATGAAATGCATTTTATTATGATTTATAATGTTTTTTTTTATTTCGGAAAAAAAGTGTTGTTTCTTATGTTGAATTAACAAACACCGATTCGGATATAAAAATATATTAGGATAAATTCTGTATTGCGCTTTTCCCTCTATCTATCCCCCGAAGGCAGAACTTGACATAAAAAGTAACATTTATTCCTACCCGGACTTTGTAGGTGCTTTTTTCTGCTGTCTGACTTACTGTGTTACTCGCTGAAGGTCTGTATTTACTGTCAATCCTTTAAGGAGGCGTAAATTTACGGCCTTAAGGCGGAGCTAAGGTTAGAGCGAGTGGCGTCAACTTTAACCTTTCTTTCGTCTTATCCAGAGCCATCTATTCTATTCTTTTACTGCCCAGTAATCCATAAGCTTTATAGCATTGTAACAAATAACCTAAAAAGCCGGGTGAGGGGCGCAGATGGTGCTACTTACTATTATTTCACATATTATATAAAGAAAGTCGTTATTATTCCATCTTGTATCACTACCAACATGACAGAATTTCGTTGGCAAATATGGAGAACTACGAACTACGAAAATAACGAGAAAGATAGAAAGATAAAAATATTCGGAGAGAAGTATCAAGACAAGTTACGCACAACGACACTACAAATCTGTTGTATGACGATTAAATAAATTAACAAATAACTTACCAACAGAGCGGAGGGAAGGGAGAGGCTTGACTGCTAGCTCAGAGTCTTGGTAACACAAACCATATTTCTTGTTTTCAATTTAATAATTTTTCCGAAAATCCAATTCCTGCTGACGGAAAATAAAGTCATCACCGTTTCTAGAAAGGGAAACTTTACAAAGCCCCCCAATACTGTTTTTTTTTTATTTCGTTAAGGTTGTCACTTTTGTCTATTTTTACCATATGCCATTTAGGAGATACGTTTTGACGGACTAAAAGTTTAATACCCTGTTTTACTCCCTTAGGGTTGGTTTTTTTAAAAAAACCCGTCTTAGTGCTCAATCGAGGTATAAGATAATAGAAATATATTTAGCAGTTTTAACTGTCGCTTGACAGATAAGATATTCAGTGAATCAATGAGAATTTTGCCTCCTATATCGATCGTCTTCGGTGATAAACCGAGAATATACTAATCGAATCCAGAAAAGTGTTATTTAAAAGTTGTCCGTTCTCGCATGAGTATCGAACAAAACTATAACTTTAGTTGTCCCAAAATCAGGACATGTTGCCACAACTCCATTGCGAGAAAGCATAGCAGTAACCGCAGATTGGTACACAATTGTGTGTTAGACAGAAAATATAACTTAACTCTGCAGGGATAACCCGAAACATCCCTTTAAGCTCCAACACGACAACTAGAGTTCCCATACCACCGCTCGAAAAACAACGTTGTTTTTTGAGCAGGAAGTCATTGAGTTTGTCCTCTGGGCAGTCCTGACCCAGTATCATTAAATTATTTTGCATTCCCGGGAATCCGAGTCAACAGTTTCACGACCTTGAAAAAGTCGTAAATATGTTTAAAACGACCATTTTAACAACCCTAACTTTGGATTGAATATACTATTTAAACAGTTAGTTCGTGCCAACAATACATTAATTATTTTGAAATATTTTCAATCGGTTATCGCAATAATTTCATAACGCGTAATCGAGTCCGTAAGGCATGAACATAGTTACGATAGATGAAAAGTTTAGGTAGGAAAGTATCTGTACAAAATGTGTGTCCCTAAGATTTTCCTGCTAAGCAGGCACCGCCCCCCCCCCTCCGCGTCCATCCTTGCTCCACCCCACTGAAATCCCTCCCCCCTACGCCCATCAATACCCCCCCCCTCCAGTAGTGATTATATCACGTGGTTATTATCGCAAATGTATTGCATTTGTAGTATTTTTGTAGTATTTCCGTGGAATTATATACATTATATTTTCCAATATAATGTAGTATTAGTACGGACTATTTTCCATGTCATAACAAATAGTATGGACTATTTTCCATACATACAAAGTAAATACTACATTATATTTTCCAATATAATGTAGTATTTACTTGAATATGGCAGAATTTTACAATTGTTTGTCACAGTAAACCACCACAGAGAACAAACCGCGTGTACTGCATGTACTACTTCATTCATTTCGAAGAAAGGGATGAATGTTGCCGCTCGCTCTAAAAACTAACATTTGGCACAAATCGGAAATAAATTATCTTTTCATCGCCATAAACAAACCTTTCTCTCCAGTGCCCACTTCTTGAATAGTACTCAGTTTATTTATTTATTTAATAATTAATTACTATAAAACATTGATTTTGCTTACAAAAATAACAGGAACCGAATGGCAAAACCTTAACCTTTTGCTTATTTGATTCTGTCACCCAACTGGGACTAGCCCGTTCTAGGGTGGACAAGACAATATTACAATCAATTATGTAAAAGTTTTAGTAATAAAATGCAAATAACATCAATTTGCCCTAAAATGTGGACCTCTAAAAAAAAGAGATAATATTATAATAAATAAAATGCAATTTCATTTTATAATCAGCAATAAATGTAATATAACATTCGATTAAATAGAGAATGATAAACCGAATAGCCTTAAAACTAAAATAAGGAGAAAAATAAAGTTATAAGTAAGAAAAGAAAGAAAAGTCATTAATATTTAATATAATATGGTAATATAAAATTTAATATAAAAATACCTTCAATAAAAGTAAAATTCATTGTCAAAACAATATATAACAACAGAGTTAAATATTTTTTAATAGTAAAAATATAATGTTTACATGTTTAAAATATGTTTTATTACATGTTTATTACATGTTTATTACATGTTTATTATTACATGTTTTACATGTTTATTACATTATTACATTATTACATTATTACAATTATTACATGTTTAAAATATGTTAATAATTTGGGCACCTAAGTTTTATTAAACTACTAGCTAAGTTGCCACGCCAAATCGGTCGCATTCGAAATTCAAATTCGCCGCTTTAAAATTCATACGACTATAAAAAAAAGAAGAACTCACTCCTGTCTTCGCGGTCCCATTCGAAATTCAAATTCGCCGTTTTAAAAAAAAGAAGAATTTTGGTTTTATTGAGGACACAAAAATTTTCCTTTAGTCCGATCGGCACCAAACATCTCAGGAACCATCTCCAAACTAATCTAAAGTTTCCCTCAAAATTTCATCAAAATCGGTCAAGCGGTTTAGTAGTCCATAGCGGACATACAGAGAAACATTCTTTTTTTTATATATATATATATATATATATATATAGATATATATATATATATATATATATATATATATATATATATATATATATATATATATATATATATATATATATATATATATATATATATATATATATATATATATATATATATATATATATATATATATATATATATATATATATATATATATATATATATATATATATATATATATATATATATATATATATATATATATATATATATATATATATATATATATATATATATATGATAAGGTTTTGTAAATAATCCGTTCATAGGATGATGATTCACAGTAAAATAAAATTAGTAAACGCCACTTGAATAGCAGCGAAGGAAATCCCAGCTTGGATTGGGAAACGCTTATGTTTGAATGAGATATACTTACGGATGTGCACGACTTTCGATTGTGCATGTTAGTTTAAGGTCTTTGCCCACTACACCGTACCATACCATGACCATAATAGGAACGTATCAGGCACGTAAAGAAGCGTTCCGAACACGGCTATGCCCACTGCAACGGTTCAACAGCGTTCTATCCCCGTATACAACGCGTATCATGACCGTAGCATGCCCGTAGCATGCCCGTTCGATACCCGTTCTATCCGTTGCTGTACATTTTCGCTTACGTGTTCGTGTTGCGTGGACGCTTCGAGGTGTTGTAAATTCCAAAAATAATAAAATAAATATGGCTATTAGACAATTCTCTTTTAGAGAATTGGCTATGATTGCCAATTATGATTCTTAATGGTGTTCATATATTTTGGATGTTTTAAATTATAAATAAACTCGTATTTACGCACACATTCAATTAACTTTTCGTCCTCCATCGCGTCCTTCGTGAGCGCATCCAATATACTGACGAAGAGGCAACGCATATGGTGACCGTTTGGCCGCCTGCGGACAGCGGTTTGACAACGTCGCGTGCCATGCAAGGAGCGTATCGGCACCGGCAAAATATTCTCGCCGTGAAATCTGTCACGCTCCGGTCATGGCACGGTACGGTGTTGGCCTGTGACGGAACGGTCTAGTGGGCGTTGCCTGATAGTAATTCATACAAAGAATATTTTTTTGCATGTGTCGATACGGTTACGGTCATGGTATGATACGGTGTAGTGGGCAAAGACCTTTATGGGTCCCTTTACCGTCGACGAACGATCACTCATCATCCATATATCTCAAAAATCGAGCTTTTTCCTTTTTGCAACACAAAATGCCTCCAATTGACGCTAAAGCGAAAAAACTAAAATAAAACACTTTGATCACATCGGCAAAGGCCGTTTCATAAATGGAGGATGACGTTTCGAAATAATTCAAAATTTCGAACGTTTCCAACATTTAAAATCTGACATTATTAGGCTGCGTTAGTTATCAACGAGCCATTGAATCGAAATAAAAATAAAAAACCTCCAATGCACAATGAAATGAAAGAAGATACTTCAATCTTAATTTCTGGCAGAGAAGTTTATACTAAAGACTATATAATAATATCAAAATAAGGTAAACTTGTATAAAATTGTATAACATTAGCAAATGTATAAAGAAACATGGTAAAAAAACTGTATAATATTTTTATATTTGATAAGGTTTTGTAAATAATCCGTTCATAGGATGATAATTCGCAGTAAAATAAAATTAGTAAACGCCACTTGAATAGCAGCGAAGGAAATCCCAGCTTGGATTGGGAAACGCTTATGTTTGAATGAGATATACTTACGGATGTGCACGACTTTCGATTGTGCATGTTAGTTTATGGGTCCCTTTACCGTCGACGAACGATCACTCATCATCCATATATCTCAAAAATCGAGCTTTTTCCTTTTTGCAACACAAAATGCCTCCAATTGAGGCTAATTAAAGCGAAAAAACTAAAATAAAACACTTTGATCACATCGGCAAAGGCCGTTTCATAAATGGAGGATGACGTTTCGAAATAATTCAAAATTTCGAACGTTTCCAACATTTAAAATATGACATTATTAGGCTGCGTTAGTTATCAACGAGCCATTGAATCGAAATAAAAATAAAAAACCTCCAATGCACAATGAAATGAAAGAAATACTTCAATCTTAATTTCTGGCAGAGAAGTTTATACTAAAGACTATATAATAATATCAAAATAAGATAAACTTGTATAAAATTGTATAACATTAGCAAATGTATAAAAAAACATGGTAAAAAAACTGTATAATATTTTTATATTTGATAAGGTTTTGTAAATAATCCGTTCATAGGATGATGATTCGCAGTAAAATAAAATTAGTAAACGCCACTTGAATAGCAGCGAAGGAAATCCCAGCTTGGATTGGGAAACGCTTATGTTTGAATGAGATAACATTATACAATCAAAATATAATATATATATAATATATATATATATATTATATTTTGATAACATTATACAATTTTGATAACATTATACAATCTTTTTTATAAACTCCTCTGCCAGAAATTAAGATTGAAGTTTCTTCTTTCATTTTATTGAGCATATGGAGGTTTATTTATTTTTATTTCGATTTAATGGCTCGTTGATAACAAACTCAGCCAATTGTATCATATTTTAAATGTTGGTAGCATTCGAAATTTTAATTATTTCGTAAT